>CM076570.1:1269299052-1269539297 GCA_034641835.2 Pinus albicaulis
ATTTCTACTTGTTCACCAGACACACAATTTCGTTTTAAAAGTTATCAAGAAAATTTCCAAGTTCATCTTGACTTACCAATGCCGATGTCGATTTACTTACTCTTAGCCTTCGATATGCGCTTGCATGTTTCACAAATTTCTTCAAATGATAATTGATATATATATATATCCTCTACTCATGGGAACAAAGAGATCAATCCACTCATCCCTAATTGCTCTAAGTAAGAGGGTTTTTAGCAGTGTCAAATCCTAAATGTTGTAAATTTTCCCTCTTAACATTAAACATGAACCTCTCAATTAGATCCTCAAGGCTCTCATCTACTTTTTGATTCATTCCAAGAAATTATTCTTTAAGATCATGATCTTTATATTTTTCTAGAAATATTTTTTGCATATCATTCCATGATTCATTTAATTAGTCCCTAAACTCATGAACTCGTTTAAGAGTTGTATCGTTTCAATGTTTAGCTGCAACAATCTCAAATTTTGAGGTTTAATAAGATCTACAAACAATTTCAAATTCAAAGCAGAAATGTTTATGGATCCTTTAATCATACCATGTAAGCTAGGAAGGAATGATGGAGACATGTTCTTCATATGCACACCGACACGTATCTTGAATGGGAAATCCAAGAGGATCTTCTTCATTGTCATAACTTCCATCCATTTCTTATACCTTATCTGCCACCTCCTTCTTCTTATACCTACAAAAGTGGATGGTGATGTGGCTCTTACCGCACCACGTGATCAAGTGGGGGGTTTGGTTTGGAGAATTTTTTTTTTGAATAAGAATGTTAATGCAATGCAATTTTCTATTTTCAAATGAAAACATGCCTAATGCAAGGTTTTTTTTTGTTTTTTATTTTATTTTATCGTAAAGTAAAAGAAATGAATCAACTAGGGAATAAAACAATTCATACTTTGACATTCCCCGACAATCAAAAGCAAAAAGTGATGAGTTTCGCATTGCAACAAGAATGCTGTACTACTAAGCTTACCAACTTTAATTATAAACCTAAGGTTTGTACAAATCTTGCGTTTCACACTATATGTGCAACATACAATGTGTCCTTCTTTAGTTGATTCGATGTAATGGAATGAATTTTATGAAATCATATCTTAAACTAATTTCGTAAATGGAAATGTTACTTTGAAAAGAAAATTAATCAATAATTTGTGATTGAAATCCTAAGAGCATGAATTCAAATAAATAGGCCTAATATACTTTGTAAAAATGCATGTCCTAAGAGGTGTTTATTATTCTAAATCATGTATTTGGATCCTACTAGGTCATGATTCAAGCCTAAGAGACAAAAAGAAATCTTTCTGAGCCACTCGGGTCAAGTTTAGACATGTTATAAAGAGGTTAAGGGTAGTCTTTGTAGATACTACAAGAAGTGACTGCTTACACAAGAGGATATAATTCACCAATGACCAAGTAAATAAAATGAAAATGGGATGGGATTTTTTATTTTATTTTTAAGTATGATGTCTTAGACTCCATTCCAAGTGTAATCACTCAAAAAATACCCCCGTTAACATGTGCCAAAAAAATAAAGTAAAATTACTAGTTGAAAAACTGAAATTCAAGAACTAGTGAGCTAGTTAACCTATCAATTGCCTAACATAATAAAGTAAAATAAAATGGTATAAATTTTTTTATTAACTTAATTTTTTTCATGAACTAATCCAAGTGGAATCCACTCAAACTAACCTTATTAACATTCTAAAAATAAAGTGGGCAGTAAAATTACTAATATTTTGCTAAAAAGGGACTTCCAGAAATCCTAGATTTGTGAACTAGTAAACCAATCCAAGCAGCTCGATGATGAATATGAATTTTCAAAGTTGTTTTAAGGATGTATCATGCTTTGAGTCTGTTAATAACTTGCAAAAAAAATCACTCCAACCATTTAACCAATATAACCTACAACAAAAGAAGCATGAACAATAAATGCATAAACAAGAGATGCAAGTGAAAAAGACATTCAAAGGAAACAAATAAATTGTGCAAGATGGCTTCAAGGCTCCCCGGGATGGAAAATCCCAAGGGATATTCAAATTCATATGGAATAAACCAAGCTTTAGAAGCTAAAAGTGGCACCAAACTTCATTATTTGAACCAAACCAATTACATATCTATATGAAATGAAAAATGAGCCGTTAAACAAGAGTTTTCTCCACAAGAAGACTAAACAATACATTCCTATAGAGGCCAATTCGAATTTTTACTTATACCAAATACAGGATGAATTCTCCTTGAAAAGATGAAGCTTTCCCCCCGCAAAAATCCTCAAATAGTGGATTTAATTCAAGAATAGGAATCGTATTAAAATGACTGTGGAACACATTCCTAGATTTTCTGAATCATCGGAGCTCCATAATTCCTTAATAATTTCATGATATGTTTTTCATTTGTTCTCCAATATTGATCCTCCTATAGCAGGGAGAAAGTCCCTATTATATCCTCCTCCAAATCTTCATAATTTGCCCAATATTCTCACAAATATTAAATAACATTAAAGTACAAATATGAAATGAATTTAAGCCTTCCTAAGAACATATTAAAGCTAAAAAAATTATTAAGTGTAGAAGGAGATATTTAATATAGCTTTTATGTGCTCAAGAAAGGTTATATGGGACTTACCTGTGTCTAATTTAGAGGCCCATCATGAAGACCATGGACTCATTGTTTTATGCCACCCACAACTATTGGAACATGAAGGATATCATCAAGAATTAGGTGAAGGAGCCATCGAATTTTAAACAGACACCCACCCACATGTACAAGACAAGGTCACTTAGGAAGCGTCTACCATATTTTGGTCATCCTAGCTTGCAAGAATGTATGGCCGATCGAGTATAGAGATCTTTCCTAGAGGGTGGGATATCTTATTGAACTAGGTGATGACCGAGGGAAAGTTTTTCAACAAGTCATACCGAGCTCAATGCCTAAGAGCCCATGTAGAAAAATCTCGAGATTCTCCCAAAGGTGAGGAAGCAAGATTCTATATATTTGCATACATACTAGATGTGATATGTGCACGTAATTTCCTTAATGAACCGGATGTGGACACCAAGAGAAACAATCGTGCAGAAGCTACCGCAAGCTACATTCATATTGTAGCCATAGAGTGGTTATGGAGAAGCGAATCGATCACTTCATTATCCTAGTTTACGGTGCTTATCTTTGGGGAGAACCCACCTCATGTCACGAAGAGCAATGGAGGCGATATCAGAGATTGCGGCATTATAGCCTCGCATTACCGGGATGGAACTTTGTTAAGAGTATTCGACGGTAGAACTCGCCACATCTTTTAACAAGATATGCCATCGACAAAATTTTCGTGCAAGAGGTATCTTACCATATCGCCGTAGGCCGCAGCAACACTTCATAGGAAAAAGAAGGCACCATGGCCCATTCTTCCTTTGTAGATCGAATTATACGAGATGAAGAAATCTCAAATTTGTGATACCTCAATCAAAAGCCATAGTGAAGTTTGAATTTAGTATAAAAGACTCCATTGTATGATCCAAGGGGAATTATCAAGGACCACCGTGTTTGAGTCTACTATAATTAGGTGAGTGGGGCATATTGATGGTCGCAGGAGGAACCATGGAAGAATTGCTATAAATCCTCTAGACCCCACGAGCCTATCAAATATAGTCGGGACTTTGTCGTACCTTAGATGACAACATTTTAAGAGAAGACAACAAGAAGGCAACAAATAAATACAAGACAAGGGAAAGAGGAAGGTTGGTTGGAGCCGCACAAGAGGAACAAAAGCCAGAATATGAAAGCAGCATCCCATCTTTCAACAAGAAAATTTAGAAATAGAAGTAAAGAGGAGGAAAAATGAAGTAAAGAGGAAAGCAAAGAGAAAGAGAGAGGCAAAGCATGAAGGAAGCAAAACTAAGAGTGTAGAAGAAGAACAAGAGCTAAGGGAAGTATGAGAGTAAGAAGAAGAGAACATGAGGATAAGCAGAGCAAGAAGAAGAAGTAAGGAAAAGTGCCGCAACGTAAGAGATTACACCTATATAAAGAAGAGAAGATACTGGGATCATCCAAAAGAGTTAGGTATGAGTGGGCGCACAAAGGCATGATCAAGAGATTTCTTTAAGAGATCGAGCATTTGATTTGCTGCGTGACATGAAGTCAGACTAGAGCCACAAGATGAAGATGTGGACCTAATGCCTAAACACAATTACGTATCACCATTCGTACCCACCACCCTCCACTCGCAAAGCCAACCCCAAGCAAGAAAGGGGAGGTAGTTGCCCTTGATGATCATCTCGGTGATGGATGTGTACAATCCGTCATTTGATGAAATCCATAATAAGATTGTAGAAGTGCTGGAGAAATCACTTCGCAGATGATCATGCATCACTTGCATTCATGAGATAAAGGGTGACTGTGGTAGACACCACCAAGAATCCAAACGCCATCGTTGATGCCAATCATTTTCACAGTGCAAGGAGATCGAAACTCAATGTTTCGTGTTGGAGAACAAGAAGCAGTGTAATCTGAGATGGTGAACCTCGACAATAGAATGAATAGCTTCGTTGCAACAACACATAATGCACCGTCCACAAAAACTCTACATGAGGAGATAAGAGAAACAATACTTGACAAGTATCCATGCTTGGAGACAGAGTGTGGGACCCTTATGAGGATTTTGTGAACATATATAAAATGGTTATTTTCCTCTTACATTACTTGCAAGGGAAACAGAGAGTTTTTCAGAATCCTTAAGAATGTACACCACCATGCATGAGTGGACAATGCGATATAAGGTGACACCGCTTACATTGGTGAAGAAGATGAAGCCATAGGTGGAGATAGAAAAGCAATAGTTCATATCTTGATGCGAGAAAAAATATGCAGCTCACCTCATTCATCGGAAACATTGAAGCCTCTTATGTATAAATACATAATAGTTTGTATTTCATGGTGAGAACCCACCGAATCCTATTAGTTGACTCAACGATATTAAACGAAACGAAAAGTACGGGAGGAGATGTACTAGTACTTGGAGCGACTTGAACAAATGAGCGCGGGAGGAATTGGAGATGAATAGACACTAACTTGTAGACCTACGCCGATGGTGATTTTGATTAAAATAATGTTGCTCCACGATTGAGAAAAAGGTTAGTATTGGTTCCAAGACATTGTACACGGATGATATGGAGGCAAGAGTACACTTCCAAGCATAACATCATCTCATAGTTTGGGGATATCATCTCATAGTGCCAAGCTTGGTATGAGTACGTGACCGAGAGACACCAATTAGAATTTTTCGACTTGATTTCGCCCCAAATACAACATCATAGTGTTTTTTTCTTGTTAGGATGTCAAGTTGTCTCTACCTATTTTGTCTCATATGGTATGAGTGGAAAATGTAATATTATTTTTATTTATTGTAGAAGTTAAATTCCAAGTTTCCTTGTTGGAATGTGAAGAGTCATATGTTATAAGTTGAAGAGTCATGACGGGAATCCAAGAGTCACATAGAGAGCATCCCAAGATTCAACCCCTTTGTTATAAATATATCCTCATAACCCTTGTAACAGGATTTTGGGAACCAATCTTTTGGGTAGGCTTAGGCTTAAGAAGGCCATTGTCTCATATGAGTAGAGTGGAAAAATGTAATATTATTTTTTATTTATTGTAAAGGTTAAATTAAGTTGCTTGTTGGAATGTGAAGAGTCATATGTTATAAGTTGAAGAGTCATGAGGGAATCCAAGAGTCCACATAGAGGGAATCCCAAAGTCACCATTGTTATAAATATATCCTCATAACCTTGTAACAAGATTTTGGGAGCCAATCTTTTGGGTAGGCACCAAACTTAGAGAGCGAGAGAGCTTGGGAGTTTTGTGAGCCTTGGCTTCTCCATAGTGTAGATGGATTATAATTCTTTGGAGAAGCATGGGTTGTGGACTTCACGTTCCACTATTGGGGCTAGTGGCTTGTCAAATGTTATATGTATGATTGGAACTATCACTTTTAATAAAACTCGAGTCGACACACTTTCATGCATATATTGTGAATATAGTAGGACTAATCTGGTTTGTATTTTTGATGAATGTTGTTTAACTTACGTAGATTTTTATGAACTATTTTTGTTTTCATTTTGTCGTATCTTGTTTGATGTGTGTTGATGTGTTAATCCATCACCTTAACTTGTGGACTATTCGCGATAGTTTGTGTGATGTCATTTTTCTATTGTGTTCCTTCTAAGTTGCGTACTATTATAGACTTCAAAGGGGTGAAGTTCATTTTCCTTTTCATGTGTTGGAATTGTCTTATGTTGCACTTGACTCTACGCAAGGTCACACACTTTCTCTCACCAAAGACACGAGTGCACCACTCTATGCGTTATGAAAACCAAGGCGGATCTTTAACACCCCACCTCCTAGGACTCCTACTCAAACGGTGTGAAGTCTAGTTGGGACTTCATATCGGGGAGATCCCACGAAGTTAGAGGGTCCGGCATTGTCAACATGCATCTAGTCATAATATTACAAAGAACAATCTCCATAACAACCTATGGGTTAAGAGATAGTATCTTGGGCCTTTATAACTCCTTAACACACACAAAAGGTAATTTCTCTCCCCTACATATATATTTCATGGCTAAAAATATGATCTTAGGTTATTTCACATTGTAGGGCATAGATTGATAAGTAGAGAAGGAATCCATGGAAGGATGTGCGGGAAGATGGAAACAAGTCAAGGAGGACATTCAACAAAGGAACTCCTTTGTCCCGAAACATGAAGGTAGCATTGGAGAGAGTTCATAAGTATATTAAGGGCATATAAATTTGTGGAGATAGATGGATATGTCTAAAATTTCAGTATCAATAGTCAACTACCAACCAAGGAATATAGGAAGGAGCTCAAGTTATCTAGAAGGGAATATTTAGCTTGCTAGAAATAAATTAAGGAAAAGAGGAGGATACTTCCATGCACATGAGGGCATGGAAGACTAGTTACATTCTTATAAACTCATGGGAACCTCACTTTCTCATACTCATATTGATTGTTGGTTGCATAGGAACATACGTGGGTTAATTTGGGGAGATGATTGTTGTCCAAAATTGCATCTTAATATCACTAGTCCACTAACTTTATGCCATATTTTTCCCATTTTCATACCATATTCATACCTTTTACATGCAGAATGATGCCTTTTTTTAGGTATTATTATCATCTTAATTTTCCATTTTAATGCTTATTCTTATGAATTTTCAAGAAATTATCACCTTTCTTTACTAACAATGGTATATAGGAAACAAGTCTGCATGTACCTTGAGTGTATTTGTTGCAAATATATTAACACCTATTGCAATTCCCTATGAATACATGGGCATTGTAACTTCTAAGTACAATTGTTATAAATCTCCTTGAGTACGAGATTTTGCAACTCTAAGATGTGGTCACAAGTGTTGTAACTTTGAGTTGTTGTCACAATTTTTGTGATTCTCTCCTCACATGCTAGAATTGATATCACCTCGGTTAGGTTGTTGCAACTCTCACCATGGTTATTGTTGCAACTCTTGCTCAATCCTGTTGCTAAAACTACGGAGAAATTTTATTGCAACTTTGCGAGTGTGTCAACACATTATTTAATTGAACAATTGTTTCCTATGGATGCACTTTCACGTAGAAAAGTGAAGAAAATAGGGGCCCAAAAAAGGATGATGAATCAGCGCCGCTTTTCACATAGCTAATTGGGTTAGCTTATGCTCGATTGTTTTTCTATCTTTTGGAAAATTGAAGTAACTAAATGGAATAACTTGATTCTCATGGTTTTCCGTCAATTTCTTTGATTAATTTAGATAGTGTATAAAGCACTGTACTCTCCTTTATCCTGGTAATTAAAACCAAAACTATTTCATGGGTTAAACGTCATTTATTGTAATCATATTTCCATTTTTCTACAATATAAAGTTCCATTTCAATTCTATTCAATTGATGGCATGTTAAGCATATGATGTTTTACTACTTTTCCTTATAATGTTCTTTTTAGAGCAGAGCCCCCTCCTTATCTAGGTATTTGTCGATATTGATATTGGTTGTAACGTATTTACGATTTAGGTTATTTGTGAAATTACCCTTTATTCCTATTGTTGCAATTATAAATTCTATCTATTGCAACTCTAACATTTCAACTATTATTACAACTTTGTAACTTAGGTATATTTTTATAACTTGGTGTTGATATTATTATTAATTAAAATTAATTATTGTTGTGTGGTTTATACAAAAATTAATGACTTAGTTCATTGTTACAACTTTGCACTAATATTAGAATGCTCTGTAATAACGGAGTGGATACTTTAATATTCAAAATGCGGATTTACACGACCATAACCATTTTTACAATATCACAACAAAACTAGCTTCAGTTTTGAGCCATTTTTTCCATATCTAGTACATCCATAATACTAACTTCTTACCCCTACTTGCCTTAAAAAACTATAACAACACACTAAAATTTCCCATAAACCTAAAAATAAAGGCCAATGTCGAAACATAATGACAATGCATGAAGAAACATTAACGGTAGACTTCCCCGCTTCCTCGTTGACCTCCTTGCCTCCAATTGATCAACTCCACTTTTGAGGCCCCATCTCCTCCATATTTTTGTAGCTTATCTACGACCTCCCTAGGTAGCCACTGCCAACAATTTATTTCACATCACCAAAAATTTTATTGTTGATTAGCTTTGAATTAGAGATGAGTAGGTCGGCCTCCCATTTCCTATAATATTTCTCTCTAACGATGCCTCCACACTCTCAAATTTGCATTTATGTGCTCGACGTTGGTTGCACGATCCTTCTCTAGAAGTTCGACCCGGTGGGTGATAAGATCAAGCCTACCTATAAGTAATTTAAATAGGAACTCTACAACCCTCTTCCAGGAGGCCAAGTCCTCCTCAAGGGATTTGGTATCCTTTCCCTTGCTTCAGATCCATGACAATATCCTTCAACCCACACTAATATCGAGTGGCCGGCTCCAAACTTGCTACATCATGTGATTCGAGGAAGAGTCTACATATCCTTAAATACACAAATTCCCCTCCAGCTCTTTGTTCTCGGTAAGCTCGTGCCATAATCGCCTAGAGATTTTCAATCCTCGGTCCCATTAAATATGCTTGTCCAAGGGATATGCCAAACCATCGTTGAAACCAATTCACCGGATAACGAGACATTGTCCATCACTTCACCATTAATTATCCAAATAAATATATATTCCTTCTTCCTCCATAAAATGTGATTCTCCATATTGTAAATAGGATTAGTTAGTTTCATGTATATTCCTTGTGATATGATAATCTTGAGATCAAGGAGGACACCATGCATTGATAGCTAGAGAGTCCTTTCAACACCTTTCATTGTTTTCGAGATATACTTGCATCATCCCTCTCTCAACTGACGCGGAGAAATTAAATTCTCCCATTATCAACATTATGTTGCGGAATGGATAGGTGACCCATGTCCCTCCCATCAATAACACACATGCATTCACCGAGGTCTGTGTGCCGATTCTCCGGCTACGTCGGAGACGCGTGGAGTTTTAGGGGGATATGAAATAACTCAAATTGTTCGATTTTTTAACTAGTGGTCTATTAGTGAAACATTATAAGTCCTTGTATCGTGCTTATGAGCATTGGAGGTTTTGAGCATTCATATAAGTAACGAGGAGTCGCATACCACTTTTATTTTATTTATTAAGAGATATAGCTAGATCCAAACATTTCCACAAGGCTAGTAGTTATGCTTTGTTGTTGGTGAAGCCACTCATAATCCCCATGCATAACGTATCTTGACTTATTCATTGGAGAAACGAAGTACCCATCTTGCTCATTGCCCCTTAGAATGCTCTGTTTTTTTATAGAATTTTTTATTGCTCTATTTTTGTTGATTTAGTTTGATTATTCTCTATACAACATCTAATTCATTGTCCTATTTCCTTTTTAAATAAAGTGTGATTTTATAGTTTGTGATATATTGTGTTATATTGCATACGCAGTAACTTGATTTTTGTTACAACAATTAAGATCATCTTAATATTGAAGAAACTCATGTTTGATGATTGTGTGATTTACTTTCTACAAGTGGGAATTTTCTTTCCTACAATTTAGATCAAGAAGTGTTCTCTTTACATTCATACAATGCATTCTTGGATTGCAAGTTTAGTGTGGATTTCTCCTGGTGGCTTGTGAAGGCATCTCAATATCTTTCCATATGACACACATTTTGGTGAACATTAGTTCACAAGTTTCATATGAACCTTAGTTGATAATTAAAAGTACATGTTTTTTGATGTCTTTCTAAACAATTAAAACGGTAATTAAAAGGCTCCTCAAAGGTCACAACCAAGGCAAACCTTTGAATTGGAGTGTGAGACCACCTTGTTTGTGGGGAAACAAGACTTGCTTCCATGCAATGATTTGAATACTAAAGTATATGGAAGTGTACACACTCTATGCCCCTTTAATTTTTGAAGCTGTGACCCACAATCTAAAAAAAGGATTGTTTGATAATGTTAAGACCTTTTTCAATTGTGTGTGACTATATATATAATACTTTATGTGAAATTGTGTAACATATATCTATATTAAATTATATTAAGTTGAGAGGATTTCCATGTTAGCAATTTTCTTAACTTTTTAAATTACTATAATAATTTTGAAGCACTTCTCTTAATTATTTTTAAGTATATATATGAAACCTTAAAATTTAAAAAATTCCGAAATATTTGTCGGTTAAAGATAAACATAATTTGATTTCGGTGAACATTAATCATAACATGTATTATGATTTTTAAACAATAAACTAGATGTTAAACTTGCAAATTAAAAAAATAAACGCCATCAACTCATAAACACTCGAAAACTTTTTAAAAATGAAATGAAGTATGTAAATCATATAGTAACAACTATATGGAAATCTTGTGTCCGTAAGGAACTTGTACTCACGCTAATTGAAGTGACCCCACTTTGGGGCATAAAACACATAGTTTTAAACTAAGGTTTCCAATAAAATTCTATGAGATGACTAATAAGTGGTTAAACTAATAACACATACTAACAAGCTCCATACTGAAACTTTGACGTTTCTCTATTCTCAAAGGTTGGAGGATGACGTTCTTTTTAAAATTTCTAACATATATCTGAATTGAATTTCAACTTCAAGATTCTCATTCTTTAACTTTGCAAAACTATGATTTCTTTTAATTTTTTTAATAAATAAATAAATATTTAAAAAATTTCAAATAATTTTTTATTTTCTTAAAAAATAAATCAAATTTAATTACCATGAACTATTAATTTTCATGATTATTATTATATAATAAAAATTATGATTATTAAAAAATAAAACTAAAAAAAAGCTTATTACAATTCGGTAGTAGTTAATTAGTAATAGGTAGTTATTATGTATAAATATGAAACTATGGTTATTTTGAATCAGGTATTAATGATGGATAAAAATTAAATTCTCTTAAATTTTTGTTTTTTTATTTCAAATAAATTTATTTTTTAATTGAATTAAAATAAATTGAAGTAAATTTTTTAAATTTTATATTATTTTAAATTTATCTATGTTGTAAAATTGTTTTTGTTTGGTTAAGAGTTTGTTTTTTTCCTTGGATGTGAAATAAGTTTACAATTTACGATGGAGAAACATTTTATAGGAGTGAAAGTATCTCACTTTATCCAATAAGTTATTCTAAGTAGCATAGATTTTTCTTGAATAATAATAATAGGTTAATACAATTACAAATAGCAGCTAAATAACTGTCCAAAAAAACCATACTATGATAAATTTTCCAGCGATTTGAAAATTTTAAATTTATATATTTATATAAATTTTTGAATTATTGAAATTTTAAATTTATGTATTTTTTAATTATTACAACATGTTTAAAAAATATATAAATTAAAAAAAATCATATTAATTATAATTCATAAAAATATTTTTAAGTCAATAATCGCTCACATTTTGAATAAGCAACTGAAAGTGTGGGTATTTAAGTATCCCGAAGACCGTACTGTTGGGGGGCGGGAATATTTAATTAGACAGTAGGGGACAGTGTAAGTCAGAGTAAACTGATGGCAAACTTTATTTCCTGGGCCATCGACCATTAAATGCGGGGCTGTTTTGTTTTCTATTTTGTTGTATTTAATCTTTACTACTGGAAGTTTCGGAATTTCAAACCAGACCGACAATCAAATCCGAGGTTCTTCCCATCTTCGTTTTATAACAATTTTGTTTTCACTGAAACTTATCGATCTTTAAACGTTTTTGGAAAATGTTAATTTTGATAGGCAAATCATCTGCCAAATTCTATACCTATTCGAACCTATTTCTAACAAATCTAATATGCAGAGTTGCGGTTTAGTAGTGTTCATCTATATACAATACAACCCCAAGTTATTAATAAAAAAAAGTTATCCATATTAATTGGTCTATTGTTCAACCATGAAGGAGTAGTGGTGTCTATATATAATTAGTATTTAAAACACTTATAGTTAACTGCAAATTAATAAAGCAATTAATGAAATTTATTAAAATTATAGAAATATAGTAATTATGTGAAAGTTTTAATATATTTGAAAATTTTTTGGAATTAGTAAACATATAATGAAAATAAATGTAATTATGAATTCTTTTAAAATTAGAAATTGTAATAAGCAATAAAGTGTAATAAAAAAAGCAAGCAAAAAATTTTATGACTAATAAAAAGGAAAAAAAATTAAATTGTTTTATTGTTAAAAATAAGTATGATAAATGAATGGAAATAAAATATTAATTATGGAAAAAATATTTGACATAATTAAGAGAAAAGAAAGAAAATATTAATTACTTGAAGAATATTTTACAAAATCAATTGTATTTCATAGTTTTCAATGTTTTATTGAGAAAGAGAGAGAAAGTTTCAAATATTCCTAATTTATGAAGATGTAACAATTTTTAATTTAGTCAATTTAATTTTCATTTCTTAAAGAAATATATTTTGTACTTAATAATAAACTGCGGGAAATAGTTTTAAAAAATTTTCAAATTGATTAAGAGCAAAGCATTTTGACCCAAACAAATTACAATATTTTTGAGCCAAAAAGCTAGGTTATGCACGTACTTTTACCACCAAATGAAATCACTTAGAATTTGCATTCAACTTTACAATACAAACTTCCCTTTCCACATGTTCAATTATGAAGGGTATATATTCCATCAAAATTATACTTTATGATACGGTTATGCTAAGGTTTGAAGGAGCATTTATTATCTAAAATTTAACTAATTTTTCAATGGAAATTTAAACTTGCACGACTATAGTAGAAATTTAAATTTAAACTATCAAATCCCTTCCCTCAAGGGTTGTAGTCTTTCACACTCAAGGGGAATGTGCAATGCTTCATGGGATCCTTCGGTGTTCACTCTTACAAATCAAGAGAAATATGAAACTAGAGAATGTGGACAACAAAAACACTTAAAATCTCCAACTAGTGCTAATTAAAAATTGGAAGAGAAATTTGAGGAATGAATTAAGTAACTCACGAGGTGAGACAAACTACACTGAAAGGCTTTGCCAACATATCAACAACATTGTCATTTTCTCATTCAATCAAAGAAATTAGCGATACATATTATATGATTACATTATGTTGGGTAGATCAAAAACAAACTCCTAAGAAATAGGATATGACTCCCTAAAAAAACACACAACTTTGTTAGGAATACGTAATTTGCAAGATTGGCAAAGTCAGCTGCCCGGAGACAACACTATTTCAACCACTTTGGGATTCTAGGATCTAGCCCTCTTGAATACGGAGAGGGGATCTCTCCAATAAAGTGCAAAGATTGATTTATCTTTAAAGCTTTTTGGGTAATGATATTAGGCTAGTTATGAAGGCCAGGGTTTTTGTTTTGTTTTGGATGGTTGAGCATGATTATTAGTTGAGTGGAAAGTCATAAATGGAAAAGAGTTTCAGGTGTGAAGTTGCAAGCAATCAAAACAAGCTTTGGCTAAAAGACGAATATAACGGTTTGGTCAACAGGCTATGGAGTCATAATAGGGCCTTTGAGTATGCAACAATTCAAGAGTGGTCCAAGGGGCAAGTTATCTATATCACAAGATCCTTTGACATAAAATGATGGAATGGAAACAATAAAGTGTTGGAGGGGTGAAGCTGATAATAATTTCAACAAGGATTTATAGTCGGTCCAAACAGAAAAACCTTTAAGCAAGCACTTAAAACCAACCAAAGAGCGAGGGCTCACCATAAACCTCTTTGGACAAGCTTGTATTAAAGATAACTCAAGAGACAAACAATCCGATGGTGTAATTACCTTCGGAGGGATGAAAACATATAAGAGAAACAAGATGCAACCTTAAGATCGGATAAGATACTTTTAAATCTGGTCTGCTTTCGGCATACACTAAGGAAACTTTCAAAATTACCTTTGGAGAATAGAAGCTAGAAACAAGGCAAACCATCACTTTTTCTAGTCTAACTTTAATAAGCAAATAATGAAAATAACGTTCAAGAACAATGTTTAAAGCAAACGTGCAGGACGAGGGAACGCCAACATTCCTAATTAGCAAAAGCTGAATTGAATCATTCTCAAATAAAAAAATTGGAGGAAAACATTGAGATAAAGCTTATCGATCGGAGAAGGGTACGCAAACGAGTAAATCCTAACTCTATACTTGCTATTCTTTATCAAGAAATAATGGACAATATGGCATACATGAAAGGAAAAACAATAACAAGAAAAGCACTTCACCGAGTGATATAGACCGAGGATCAAAGAAACGACTTGTATATTGAAATTCAGACGATTCTGACTTCAAGTCCAATGTTTCGGTTCGACAATCATCTTCACTTCTGAACCTAGCAAACCGATCTACCGAGCTTCAAGAGCCTTTGAACACTATTTACAAGTAGATGTTTCGAACACAAGTATATTTCAAAGTTACGCAACCAACGTTTACAATGAACTCCTCAATAAGATTTTATAGAAGGATGAGGAGGTGAAAGAAAAAAGAATCCATGGGTTCAATTAATACGGTTAATGCTTCTCGGCCTTTGAGGGGCTCAATGGAGAAGTTTCTGAGATATTTTCTTATATTAATTGGTTTGTTAAAATTAAGCTCGGTGGGATGATTTTGTTGACTTTTAAACTCTATGTCATCTCTTGTAATAACTCTCTTGATTTATATTAGCTTCTTTGATTTGAAATAAATATTCGGTACGTATTGGGGTAGATATGCTGCGGTAGGGTCATTGCTACTTTGGACTTATTGAATGCTTTGAGGCTACAAGTGGCATTAGGTGGTTGAGAGGAATCGGTGGCCTCTTATATGGCGGTGGAGGCATCCTTTGTACGATAGATATTATTGATTTTTTTAAACATGGTTAATTTAGTGGATTAGGCTTTTGATTTTCGATCTTAGCCGTAATCACAAAAGCTGTGAAGATAATCTTCGAATTACTGGCTATGAGTTCAGGTCTTCAGCAACTTTGATACTCTTTGATTTGTTTTAATTCTCTGTGTCTTGTTGATGTGCGGGTGTGCGAGAGGCTTTATAATATTATCGGTGCTCATGATGCACCAATATTTTAGTGAGAACCTTTGCAAAAAGATTTTCTTTGATAAATAAAGAACTGGAAGTCATCACTCCTCGACCTTCCATTTTTACTAACTTTAAAATATTTGAAAAACCTTTAAAGTCCTGCACAAACCAAGAACTAATTAAGAAATCTGTTATTTGAGCAAAAACTGCTTTGGAGGTCATGGTTTGGAGCATGGCCGTTGGATGGCGGCACTCAACGGTGGAGATCGTGCGTAGAAGAAAGTGGTGAAGAATTAAGTCAAAACCATTGATCCATGTTGAATCAACGGTCGAGATTAGTCGTGAATATACAAAGTGAATGAGTCACTTTATAATAACATAGGCGCAAATGTGACGAAAATACAAAGAAAAATAGGTTTTAAAACCTTTGGTAAAAGAAATGCGAGTTAAAATGGAGGTGGGGTTTCCAAACGATTGTAGACCGTCGGATCATATCGGACCGAGATCAACAACGGAGATTGCTCGTTGAAATACTTTGGTGAAGGTGGAGGGTGATAATGTATGGCCGGATAGATACGCGGTCGTTGATATGTAGAGATCCGCAGAGTGGGGAGAGAGTGCGGCAGCAATAAATGGGAAAGCGGTTTGGGAGGAGAAACCATGAGTTTAAGTAACAAAATGGGAGAAAGGCGGTTTCACCTTTTTGAACGTGTACGTTAGAAGGTGACACGTGGAAATTGAATACGCCCATATCGCGCAACCCTTGGGGGAAATTAACCTTCACGTTTGGAAGTTACGCGAAAATGCGTGTCGACGCGTTGGATACGGGGTCTCGGTTGGCGGGAGGTGGAGAGTGAGCGCGATATTGGATAGATGCGCGGGCGGAAGGGTAGAGCGATTTCAATGCACTTGCTTGTGGGATCAAGTTGGACGAGCCCGGGTCGTCGGGGGCGGGGACCCACGGGGAGGCGGGTGTGTCAAGATTGTTATGAGCCGTTAGATGGAGAGGATCAACGATGGAGATTTGATGCGGGTATAATAAACAAATTTAGAAAGCGAGAGAAAAGGATTAATATGGGCCGTTGATCTCTGAGAGATCGTCATTTGGGATTGGTCTTTGAAACTTTATACGGTGGGTTATGAAATTAACCAAGGCCCGGGAGGATTCGGTACGGACCGTCGGATGTTGACACGTGGACGACCCGGATGCCAATCGGGGCTTTGCGATTGGCGGGGGACAAAGGCGGAATGGCGGTGTGATTGAGCAATGGTCGTCAATGCGAGGATCGATTGACGACGGTGGGAAATGAATCGGAGGAGTTTATAGCGAGAGGAAAAGGCTTAGAGACGGAGCAATAGGCAGATTTGGATGAGATCTAGTGGGGGAAGATCAACGGCCAAAGGGAGTTTCATCGGGAGAAGGCCGCCCATCGGGAGGAGCAGCTAAATGCTTCAGTTTCCGATACGATGTGCCGATATCAGGTTGATCTACTTTTAGATCAACGGTGGAGATTGGTTTGGAATACGAACAGTCGGAAGCCTTTATATCATATGAAAACCAAAAATTTAATGATAAACAAAGGTTTATTGCGTCGGGCGGGTTATATATATGAGGTTTTGTACCCAGGTCCCGGAGACACGGATATATGGAAAAACAAAGGCCCAAGGCTTATATGTATAAGGGCCCAATCGGCATCGGAAGCATGGTGTTGGCCTTTCAATCTACCCATTTTCATTAAAAAACATTGTAGTGGCGGGTTTGTAAAACATAGGAAAAAAGGATTTTTATGTTTTACAAAGGAAATTTACATCGGAGATGGGTTTATTCACAAAGTTTAAGGCTCGATTACGGGCTTTGAGGTTATATGAAGCGGCAATGGGGTCGAGGGGTTTATGTAAAAAGGGTAATCGCATCGGAAGTTTCAATGAAACAAATAGACTTCCGCGCTCCGATTTTCTCCCGATGCGATAAGCACCGAAAGGGGTTTAGCACATGGTTCCAACACCAAGGCATATGGTGGGGAAGTGGTTAGGACTTAGCCTAAAGGGGCTCAAGTCCATAGTCAAAAAACTTATTTTTTATGAAAATTTTCAAAGTTTTTGATGGATTTGGGGGTTTCGGCGGGAGTTAAAAAATGAGTTTTAAACCTTGTAAAAGGAATTTTTGTGAAAGGAAAAGGGAATACATGAAAAATGAAGGATTTTCATGGGGAATAAGAGAATAAAACGAAGGTTAGTTTTGAGTGGAGAGAGGAAAAAATGGAGTTTTGCGGCAATCTTTTCTCTATAAAAAATAACGGATCTTCATCATTTTGAAAGGGAAACGGCGGTGAAGGTTAAACGGAGGAGCATGATGTCTTCATGAGTCTTCAAGAGATAACATTTTTAGCAATAAAACTTGTTTCTTGAAGGCTCAAAAAATGATTTAACCACCATTTGGTATGACAAATTTTATAAGTGGCTTTAACAACAACCAAAACAACCAAACCACTACTTTGTCCATTATTTCTAAGTCTCCCCCTTAATGGAGAAAGGGTTTATTTTTACCCCTAGTATCTCCCTAAACAAGTCAACTTTCATCTTCCCAAGAGGCTTAGTGAAAGTGTCAGCAGTATTTTCACAAGTATTATAATACATTAAAGTAATATCTTTAGATTTTATCTTCTCTCTAACAAAATGAAACTAAGAATCTGCATGCTTTGTTCTTTCATATTAATTGGATTATTTTCTAACTTGATTTAGCTCTAGTTATCACATATGATCATTGTAGCCTTCTTATGTTCTTCTCCAACATCTTGAAGAACTCTTCTCAACCAAACAAGTTCACAAATTGTTGCACACAAATCTTTATACTTTGTCTCAGTGGATCACAAAGATACAATATGTTGCTTCTTACTACCCCATGAAACAATTCTAGATCCAATGCTAAAAGCATAACTTGTAATAGGTCTCTTATTATCTGTATTACCATCCTAGTCTGAATCTGAGTAGCTTGTCAGCTGAACATCAAATGAATCAATATACATAATTCTAAAGTTAGCTATTCCTTTAAGATACTTGAGTACACCTTTCGTTTCTTTCCAATGACTTTCTAGAGGTCTTGCCATAAATTTCCTTAACACACTAACAGAGTATGTTATATCAGGTCTAGTCGTAGCAAGATAATTCAAGCTTCCCATCAGTTGTCTATACATTGTACAATCTATATCCTTTGAGCCAAAATCAATGTAAAATTTCGCATTATGTTTCTCTACAATAAAATAAAATTTACAGTGATCCATTTTAAACTTCTCAAGCAATTCTCTGACGTACTTACCTTGAGAAAAAAAAGTATGACCAAAATCTCTCCAAACTTCAAGACCTAGATAGTAATGCAACTCTCCAAGTTCTTTCATCTCAAATAATTGTGACATTCGCCACTTAATTCCATTAATTATTTTACCAAAATTCCCTGTAATAATTAAATAATCAACATACAAGGAAATGAATACAACATGCCCCTTCGAATCAAATTTGGTATACATATTTCAGTCACTTTGGCTCCTCATAAAATAATGTTGAAGAAAAAGGGAATCTATCATCTCATACAACAACCTCAGTTCACACTTCAACCCATATAAAGATTTCTTTAATTTGCATACTAGATATTCTCGTCCTTTTTTCATAAACCCTTCTGGTTGAGTAAGATAAACCTCCTCCTTTAACCCACCATTTAGAAAGGAGAATTTTAAATTGAATTGGTAAATATTCCAATGGTTCTTTGTATCTAATGAAATTAACAATATAATACTGTTCAGTTTAGCTACATGTCTTGTGTTTCTTCATAGTCAATGCCTTATTATTGTGAGTACCTTTTGCCACACATATAGCTTTGTACTCATTTATACTACCATCTTCTTTAAATTTGGGTTTGTACAACTGTATATATCATATGGGCTCTTTATCTTTAGGCAATTTATTCAAGTCCCATGTTTTTCTTTTCATTATAGAGTCATATTCTTCCTTCATTGCTTTTATCCACTCTTCATGTTCATTAGCTTCCTTAAAAATCATGGGCTATATGACATTTAAAACACTACTCATCAGGGCATAGTCCTTATACGTTGCAGGTAGGAGAATTTGTTGTGTATATCTCCTTGGAAATTCAATGTCTTCATCCCTGCTCTATGGACATCCTTCTTCACCTCTAAGTGAGCTCTGACAACTGGTAGTGTCCATATCATTGGATTCTTCCTCAAGATTTTGTCTCTATCTGTCTTTGGATTCTTATTTGCGGTCTTCAACTATACAAAGTATATACCACCTTCATAGTTGTTTCCTTATTTCGTTTGTGTGTCTGCTCTTGGAATATTATAAGATTGAATATCAAAACATTTTATAAGATTGAAAGTTTGAACAATACCCTACAAAAATACATTTAATGGATTTAGCATTAAGTTTATTTCTATTCTCCTTTGGAATACGTGCAAATTCCTTACACCCAAATACCCTCAAATGATGAATTGTTAGTTGAAAACCATACAAGGCTTCAAATGGGGTTTTGAGATCAACATACCTTGTTGGAATTTTTTTCTTTAAATAAAGAACAATGCTATTGACCTAAGCCCAAAAATATTTCAGAGTTTCTTAACTTTAATCATACTCCGTGCACACTCCACCAACATTCTATTTTTCCTTTCTGCAACACCATTCTGTTGTGGAGTGTGGGGTACTATAAATTGTTGCAATATTACATGATCTTTGTAGTACCCCTAGTATCTCCCTAAACAAGTCAAAATTCATTTTCCCAATAGGCTTAGTGAAAATGTCTATAGTATTTTCACAAGTATTATAATACATTAAAGTAATATCTTTAGATTTTATCTGCTCTCTAACAAAATGAAACTAAGTATATACATTCTTTTTTCTTGCATATTGACTGGATTATTTTCCAACTTGATTGAGCTCTAGTTATCACATATGATCATTGTAGCCTTCTTCTATTCTTCTCCAACATCTTGAAGAAATCTTCTCAACCAAACACTTCACAAGTTGTTGCACACAAAGCTTTATAATTTGTCTCAGTGGATCACAAAGACACAATAGGTTGCTTCTTACTACTTCATGAAACAATTCTTGATCCAATGCTAAAATTATAAACTGTAATAGATCTCTTATCATCTGGATTACCAACCTAGTCTAAATCTAAGTATCCTTTCAGCTCAACAACAAAATTAATCAATATACTTAATACCAAAGTTAGTTATTCCTTTAAGATACATGAGTACACATGTCATTTCTTTCCAATGAATTTCTAGAGGTCTTGTCATAAATTGGCTTAACACACTAACAAAGTATGTTATATCAGGTCTAGTCATAGTAATATAATTCAATGTTTCCACAAGTTGTTTGTGCATTGTACCATCTATCTCCTTTGAGATATCATGACTATGAAATTTCACATTATTTTGCATTGGAACAAAATCAGCTTTACACCGATCCATTTTAAACTTATTAAGAAATTCTCTGACATACTTATCCCAAGAAACAAAAGTATGGCAACATCTCTCCAAACTTCAAAACCTAGATAGTAATGTAACTCTCCAAGATATTTCATCTCAAATAATTGTGACATTTGCGTCTTAATTCCATTAATTAGTTTACCATAATTCCATGTAATAATTAAATCATAAACATAGAAGAAAATGATTACAACATGTCCCTTCAAATAAAATTTGGTATACAGATTTGGGTCACTTTGGCTCCTCATAAAACCGTGTTAAAGAAAAAATCAATCTATCATCTAATACCATGACGTGGGTGCCTGCTTAAGCCCATACAAATCTTTCTTTAATTTTCATACTAGATGGTCTTGACCTTTTTTCACAAATCCTTTTGGTTGAGTAATATAAACCTCCTCATTTAACTCATCATTCATAAATAAATATTTTAAATCTAATTGGTGAATATTCCAATGGTAATTTGTAGATAATTAAATTAATAATATAATAGTGTTCAACGTAGCTATAGATGCAAATGTTTCTTCATAGTCAATGCCTTCTTTTTGTGAGTACCTATTTGCTACCAATCTAGCTTTGTACTTATCTATACTTCAATCTGCTTTAAATTTTGGTTTTTAAAACCATCTATATCCTATGGGCTCTTTATATTTAGGCAGTTTATTCAATTCCCAGGGATTTTTTTCTTTTATTATAGAGTCATATTCTTCCTTCATTTCTTTACTCCACTCTTCATGTTCATTAGATTCATTAAAACTCATGGGTTCTATGACATTTAAAACACTAGTCATTAGGGCATAGTCCTTATACCTTGCAAGTAGGCGAATTTGATGTGTATATCTCCTTGGAAATTCAATTTCTTCATCCTTGCTCTATGAATATCCTTATTCTCCTACTAGTGAGCTCTGACTACTGGTAGTGTCCATATTGTTGGATTTTTCGTCAATATTTTGTTGTTATCTGTGTTTGGCTTCTTATTTGGTGTCTTCAACTATAAAAGTATATGCCACCTTTCGCAGTTGTTGTCCTTATTTCCTTTGTTTGCATGCTCATGGAATATTACATCTCAACTTGCAAATAATTTGTGAGTAGAGGGATCAAAAAATTTATAAGATTAAAATTCTGAACAATACCGTACAAAAATACATTTAATGGATTTAGCATCAAGTTTCTTTCTATTCTCCTTCGGAATACGTGCAAATGCCTTACACCCAAATACTCTCAAATGATGAACTGCTAGTTTAAAACCATACAAGGATTCAAACAGGTTTTTGAGATAAACAAACCTTGTTGGACTTATGTTCTTTAAATAAACAACAGTGCTTATAATGGCTTGAACCCAAAAAATATTTTAGAGATTCTTAATTTTTTTTGTACTCCGTGCACACTCCACCAATATTTTTTTTTTCCTTTCTGTAACACCATTCTATTGTGGAGTGTGGGGTACTATAAATTGTTGCACTATTCCATGATCTTTGTAGTACTTGGTGAAGTTCCCCAAATTATACTCTCCCCCTTGATATGAATGAAGGATTTTTATGAACTTCCTTATCTGTTTCTGAACCATGCTTTTGAATTATTCAAAATACTAAAAACATCACTCTTTCTCCTAAAAAATTAAACTCAAGTATACCTTGTTCAATCATCATTAAATAACAAAAAATAGTAAGCTCCTCCTAGGGATCTCATATGCATTGATCCAAAAACATTCGTATGCACAAGTTCTAATGCATATCTTCTTATCCTATCATAGTTAGAGGGGAGTTCATATTTGTGCATTTCTCCTAATGCACAAGACTCAAAAGAAACATACTCATTCTTTAACATAGGGAGTCCTTCAACCATTCTTTGTTTCCGCAAAAAAAACAAATCACGATAATTGATATAAACATACCTCTGGTTCCAAATAATTTTTGTTTCCATAGTTGTATAAGTCAGCGCTTGATGAATCCGACTAGTGACATCCATATTGCATAGGCCTCCAACTCTGACTCCTGAAGCAACATGTTTGCAGTGATCCTGTAAATTCTTCACTATGCAACATGTTTTGAAAAATTCAACCTTCAAATTCTAATCTGTCATTGTGGACACATAAATTAGATTTTTCTTGATACCAGCAACATACATAACATTATGAATGTTCCAGAAACTTCCATTTGGAAATGTTACTAGAGTGTTTCCATATTCCTTGATTTCATGTGCATGATCATCTCTAAGATAAATGTCGGCACCATTGCTTGTTTCCATGAGGTTCTCATACCAATTCTTATTGCATTTCATGTGGATTGAGGCTCCACAATCCACAAACCATGCATTAACATCATTGGTTTCAGTAGAAAACGTAACATTAGTCATAAACAGCTTAAGATTCCTAAGATAAAAATTCATAGATTCTCCTGCAAAATGTCGTGAATGTCTTATGTGTTTATTCCTTTCTTCATCACTTTTCTTCTTATGGTAATCTCTGGAAAGATGCCCAATTTTACCACAATAAAAAAATTTCATTCTAGAATCATTTCAAGTAGGTGACATACCTTGATTTGTCTTTGGAGATGGCCTTCTCTGGGATAGACTTCGAGCTTTACCTCCTTCTCCCTATTTTCCTTTGAAGGATCTCTTCTTCACCAAAAGTTCCAAGTATGGATTCTGAGGATTAAAATTTGCACACCTCTCTTCTTCCTGCATCAGTATCCTTTTTAATTCATCAAAAGTGGGAGCCTTATCCTTTGTTGCAAGACCTCTAATGAACATCTAATAGTCCTATGACATAAAAAGTAATTGTAACAAGATCAATACCAGATTCTAATTCTCCTACGTTTCCCAAATTATCTTTCAAATATTTAATTCTTGAAATGAAATTAAAGATAGTTTCATTTTCTTCCATTTTAATGGAAATAAGCTTACTTTTCTAAAAGATAAAATGATTTGTATTTTTAGTCTTGTATAAATCCTTTAGTGTATTCCAAGTTTCATTATAAGTCTTGCAATCACGACTTTTAGGAATTATACTATCTTTCACAAAAATCCTCAATAGTACCTTTGATTTATTTTCCCTCTTCTCCCAATATTGGATTGATGTTGTTGTCACGCCTCCATACGCAATTGGATTCACTACCTCTCCATTTGTTTTTTTTCCATATACCAATCCTTCCATTAAGGTCTGCAACTTTAATTTCCAAATGGCATAATTGGAGCTATCCAATTTATTGGCCTCATTTAGGTAGGTCTCTGCAATAGGTCTAATTTTTTTTTTTTTTTTAAAGAAACTTACAATAGTGTCTAGCACACTAGTCACAGCTCTAACTCACGACTAAATTACAATTTATTCACACAAAATTTACCTGCATCTACTACCCTCGCATAATCCACTAGTTCAGTTTGTCCTCTGCATGCTCTTCACAACACATAACTCCCACATTCAATTATTGACATCAACTTTCTTTTGCAACCAACTTGTATGCCTGCAAAAAAATCCTGCAACTTGGCTTTAACAATTGTTTCAACATGTATGTCGTCTCACTTATGGCACATGTGTACACACAACTCACACATCAATGCGCATAACCAACCATTACACCATAATCAACATTACATCAACTTCCTTCAAAAATCCATGCAATACAATGATCTTGGTGATTTAATTCCATGGGTGATGTTTGTAATATAATGAATTATGTGATCTATTGATTCCTGATGCATGATTTTACCTAAACAATACACCCTCTCTAGCATCCTTTTTAGCAAAGAAATGTTAAAAAATGCTCGACCCCCTCAAATGTGACCTTTGCATAACAATAACTATATATAAGATTCATTTTCTATGCAAGTTTAGATCCTTCCCCCATCAATGAGTCAACACGTCACACAGATTTTCACCATTCTCTCTCATTTCACCTTTTGATGCAAAAGGTGTGCAATTTCATTGTATAAATTGAGAGTTTTGTAAATTTTCCATATTCATCACACTTTTTTCTTAGTGCAAAGTTCGTTGGTCATGTTTGAATTTAATAAAAAAAAAAGTTTTTTGGCTCATTGCTCATCTCCACATGTGGATCTCCAACGCTTCAATTTTTTTTAATCAAAGATAGTTGGTTCATCTCCTAGTGTGATCATAAACACAAATTCCAGGCACAACCTTTCCAGTAGAAAAATAGAGCTCACGCGACCACGGAAACAAGAATAATTCTATTATTTTAATTAACTAAACCAGGGAGAGAGATTTCACAACTTCCTTCTCCTCAGTCTACCACACTGCATCCTATGAAAATTATGCCTTGACCAATGGGCTCTGATACTAAATAATATAGCATTAATATGGTCTATATGCAAAGCTTCAACACTATATAATATACCAATATTATAAAAAAATTGAAACTCTTTATATACCCAATCTATATACTTGCTAAATAAAATTTCAATTGCTATGATAGAATTGATTAAAATGAAAGGAATCCCTTTATCAGAATAAAAATATTAAAGATGAGATATATGAATCACATGTTCAGAAGATATTTGTTGTCATATCAAACCAATAAAAATACAAAGTATTACTCTATGCTATTCTTGATCACCAACACTATCAATTGGACCTATAACTTACAAGTCAATTTCAAAGACCATGCATCACATTGATTTGATATATTAAAAATAAAAGCACAAGTTAATATATAGTCATAATTACAACAAACAAAAACCTATGCAGTATTTGCATATAGGATGCAATCAACACCATCCAAATTTAGATTCGAATAGTAAAAAAAAATCCATGTTGCTTCAAATCATAGTGACTACTACATTACGAAGCTATCAAGTAGCTCTCATTTCTTCTAGTTCAATTTTCATTATATTTTATTTACAATTGTAGAGACAAAGTATGAGCACAAAGAAAAGAGAGTATCTACTCCATAGGCCAAAGTGTTGTAGATGTTAAAGAGAGAATTATAACTACGAGGTATCCATCTTATGGCTTCATTATTGGTACCCAAGAAAGTGAGCATTAAGGGCACTGTTGCTGCATCACCTACACATTCGTCTGCAAAACCTAAGGCTCAACCACCTAAAGAGCCAAAGTACAGGCTCCTAACAACACCAATTCTAGAGGTGGTTATACACGAATGAGATATGATAGGGATGGTCGAAAAATTAAAGTAAAATTACCAGAGTGTATAAGATCCAATGAAATTCCCTTATTTTGTTGAATATAATAACGCCGATATGATCAAGAAATCAATACAACTAGTGTTTTTTCTGGTTCAACAATTACTCATCATAGTTGAGAAGTTTGGCATATTGAATCTCTAGATTATCCCACACTTTTGAAGGATTTCAAAGGTTGACTTTGTGTCAAACTACTATTGAGTTTGTGCATGGTAGTTTCATATGGCTCGATGAGCCAATTGAGATTGAAATCCATATTATTTCTTAGATTATATGTATCCCCACTGATGTCAAGGATATAAAGCCCCTCTTCAACAAAATTAACGATAAAAAAGTAGCAATGTAAATCACACAAAAATTCTCAACGATTCGTGGATAACATGAAGTGGTCATCTCCACCATAGATGCCGATGGGTGAGGTTTGCCATGAAACTCATGACGTATAAATTACTAAATAAATTTAGGAAGGATCAATGCCCTACAGGTGCAGTTGTGACCACTGTGAAGTGTGTCAATGGTGTATAGATGAAGTGGGCCACTTTGATCAATTTATGCATGACTATGTTGAGGCCCAAGAACATCAACTTTCATTATTCATGGCTCTTGATCCCAAAATCCCCCAGAAATTGGCAAATTATGAAGGATACACAGCTTCCACCGCTAGCAAAGCCAAATTTCATCATGCCAATATTTATACCTCTCTATTTCATCATGGAAAGAAAGCGAAAAATAAGACAACAATGTCATATTCTACATCTACAAGGAGGTTATCAATGATGTAATCACATAAGTACCCCATGTCCGTCCCCAGATTTTCGAGGCTCATAAATTTGTGGCACACTTCCATGACACACCCCATTTTATGCATATTTAATACCATAACGACCCCGACAAGTGATGGATAAAATGTTGATACAAGTTTAATGAGATGATGATGTGGTAGATGGTAAATGTCTAGCTAGCTGCAATGATACATATTATCCACTGACAAACAACTAAAGGAACACAAAATTGGCAGTAAAAAATGGAAGAATGCCACAATTCCCATCAAGGAGGGCATACTACCCCACAACAAGAGGAACATCTAGAAATCCCCCCACTGGAAAGTAAGGAAGATGATGGCAACATACCATAGTGGGACCCTACAGAAGAGGAAAATGTTTCAGGACATAAGAAGAGACCATTGCAAGGTCAAAAAATAGGAATAAGAAAGAAGAGGAAGGTCAAAAAGGCGATATACCTAGATGAATATATCTCTGTCAGTGTTAGAACACGAGGATGCAATGGTAGAAGTGTGAGGCTGGGAAGAAAAATAAACCAATAGAGAATAGAACCAAAAAAACTTACTTAAAAGGTGGTTCAATTATAAGATAAAGGCATGCAATTTGCATGTGACCTTGCTGCAATACAAGACACAAAACACCAAGTTACTTCCGATAACCAATTCTAATTCCAAAATATTCCTATGCATGTCGAGATTGCAACAACCATTATCGAATCAATAGAGGCTAAAAAGGAAACTATGCATACAACCAAACAAATGTTTGAATTTTTTTTGGGAAAAACTATAGAGGTCCTTCCTTCCCTTATTAAACAACCAGGAGAGAGTTTCTTAGGGGTGAGCCACGAATAGTGTAAGGGGCCTATTGGGGTGAAGGAGGAAAAAGGAGGAAACAAAGAAATTTTTTGAATTTTTTCCCAAGTATGAAGAAACAATCTAGAGGATGGTAGATATTGTGCAAAAAATGTCACATAGATGTGAAAAATACCACACATATGTGCGACAAATGCCACAAAGACTACCAGATAATGGAAATAATACCTTGTTCATAGTTGACAGGTTGGTTAGTTATGAGAAACATTGGTGATTCGTATCAATATGATCAAGTAATCAATTGTGGCTTGACATGTACGAGGATAACTTAGAAGGGTGAGCCAACCTAAGATTCATGGGAGTAGGACGCTAAAGAATAGAGATTGTATGAAGGGTTGTTGTTGATTGTGTAGAAATTATACAAACATATGTATATCAATGGATTAAATCTAATCTAACAATGTACTAAAGCTAGATACTGAATCATTCTACAAATAAATTGCGGAATTTAAACAGTAATCGCCAATCACATTAAGAAAAGAAAGAATCAAATCAAACCACAACATAGATAATTTTCCAGGGAAATCTTGCTTCTCAAAACCCCTCTATCTTCTATTGAATATTCACCATGGAATCCTGAAAAAATTACAATGAACTCTTCTCACAAGATTCTCTTGCAATCTACATATTGTCTCACACTGATCCAGGCAAAATCAAACCAACAATTAGCCAATTCTCAGTCTATCTTCAGCCTGCCTTTCTCACACAATTCCTGATGAATACAATCCCTATTATTTAGGAATTCCAGCCTTCCTCAACCGTGTTGAGTATCATGGGAATCATGTGGTGTTTTAACTGCATCTAGCCAGTCTGCTAATATCACAATTGATAGTTAACTTCCCTTTAATTTTTGTCTCAACTAAGTATCCACTGCAACTGACATGCATGCAGCTATTAATAGTAAATCATCAATTGCATGGACGATCATTGCATGTGAATTAAATATAATTTAATTCACTTGATCTCTCACTAGTGCAACAAATAGTTACAACTAATTCAACTGACTTTAACTCACGTAACTGAGTTAACTGCTTACTCATGCATTAAAATCATGCACTTAACTACAAATTGAACTCTAAAACACATAGAATCACTCTAAATGCCTCACCAACCACCCTCAACTCGAATTTCATGAGCTAAATAATTCTATCACACTCAGTTAACTATTACAAGTGATTATGAGATAAGATTACATTTTATTGTCCAATTTAATTAATGGATAAATAAATTTGACACATTTCCAATTTATTAAATAAATTTAATTTCACACTAATGTATCACTAGGACCCATCACTACACGACCTGTGGTCCCATACTAGTGTAGGTGCTGTCATGTTGTTTCTGGATGACAATTTCATTGTTTCTTGTTGCAAACTTCAATACTCCCTCTCAACAAGAAAGGAATGTCCTTGTATGCGACATAAAACTCTTACATGTGGCATGAAACTCTTTCCTGCAACACTTCTCTAGTGTTTCTCGCACATGCAACTCTTGCATGCAACACTTCTCTAATGTTTCTCGCACATGCAACTTTTGCATGCAACACTTCTGAAACTGAATAGCCTCCAAAAAAATGAATCAATATAGTGCATATGTCATCAGAGTCTTCTGACTGCTGGTACCTACTGCACCTCTCCACTAGATTATCTACACTGTTGACATCTGCATCCATGCACTCTGCACTGCTGCCAATTCTGATCTGTGCTCCAATATTTGATGCCTGTCACTCTGATTTATGTTCTCTTGACATCTGACTACATCAATCTAACTGATCCTTCTACTATTGTACTTTGGGCTCCTCGTAGCCAGGGTCAATCCATGAGACGCACCATCTCTAAGACCCCACCCAAATTTCTTCTTGGGATTAATTTTGTACTTCGCCACACCTCACACCTGGAGGTATAACTGCATGTACTTCATCTTCCCATCTGGCTTGAAATTTCTCTTCTTGAGTGGTTTCTGCCACTCCATGATCCTCCACATGTGGCTTCTCCACATCTTGAGGTTCATTCTTTGGAACCAAGAGTTCCTCATCTGCATGCAAATCCAGCTCCCTCTCAAGGGATAATTGCATGGATTTCTCACACTTCCCCATGGTATATCCCTTTCATGTGTCTATCTGTGCAAGAGTACTTTTTGGAAGCACCGTAGTATTTTCTGCATGACCTTCAAAGCTCCATGGTGTAACTCACCCTCATCCCGGCTCACCACTTTGTCTACTTTACCCATCAATGGCACACGACCATCTACATCAAGTTTATAAAGATTCTTCACACAAATCCCAATCTTCTTGGCTTGTCTTGTTGCTTTTTGTCGAAGGAAAACTTTTCCTTCATTGAAAACAACATCATAGTCTTTATCCTCCAACACTGTGACTGAAACTAAATTTTTCTTCAAGCCTGGTACATGCATTACATCTTTTAATAAAAATGGTTTACCTAACTGTCTTTGTAAAATAACTGTACCAATCCCAGTAGTGCTATACGCTCCATCAGCATCCATTTTGATATGCATCTGGAGGTCCTTCTCCTCTTAGCTACCTAAAAGTTCTTTTTCTCCTGTCATGTGGAAATATGCACCATTATCCAAGTACCACCATGATCCCATTGCACTTGACACCATGCATGTGATCAACAAGAAGTCCAACTCAAATTGCAAGGCCAAAGCCTCACCAACTGCAGATCCTGAAGCCTTCTTGTTATTCTTCTTTGTGGAAAATTAGTGGCATAATGTCCATGCTTGTGATAGTGAAAACATTTCACTATGGACATGTCGTCCTCCTTGCCTTCTTTAGTGGTCTTAGATTTGAAATAGGATTTATTCCCCTTCCCCTTCTTCACCTTACCAACCAAGGCACAATTGTCTTCATCATCTTCCTTAGATGAAGATCCATCCTTGGTATTCTGCCTGAATTCTTCTTGCACCAAATCCAACCAAAGTCGTTCCCAATATGGAAGATTTTCCCGCCCATTGGCAGAGTCCTCATAACTATGCCAACTCTTTGGAATGCCTAGAAGAGATAGGCTCACCAAGTCATCATCCACGATAGTAATTCCGACGCTCCTAAGGTCATCCTGACATTGGATAAACTTTGTTAAATATTTTGGAATGGTTTCGCCTTTCTCCATTTTAATTTTCCTGAGCTTGTCCTTCAATGCCAATTTTCTATGATCACTATTGCTCTGAAACAGATCTGACAAAGCTTGAACCACATTTCATATGGTGTTTCTTTGCCTTGGAGACTTGAGAAAATGTGGTCTCTTACTCCCTTCAGTAAGATCCTCCTTGTCTTTGCAACCTTCTTTTTCCAAGCATCAAGATTTGCAGCATCTGCTACAATGGGTTTAGGAACAACATTATCAATGAATTATTTCAACCCATTTTTCTCCACTACTTCCTCCATCATGTCTTTCCGCGCAATATAGTTAGAGCTTCCCTCGATTGCATACTCCAATCTCAAGCCACTAAAATCCATTTCGATCGTGATTCGCCTGTCGGACCAAGAACACTTTTTTAAATTCAAATTCTATTCAATCACAAACACAACTTCTTCTCCACTATAGTGATTTCCTATGCTTTTATACCATGTAGAAATTATACAAACATATGTATATCAATGGATTCAATCCGATTTAACAATGTACTAAGTCTAGACACTGAATCCTTCTACAAATCAATCGTGGAAATTAAACACAATTGCCAATCACATTAAGCAAAGAAAGAATAAAATCAAACCACAACACAGATAATTTCTTGGGGAAAGCTTGCTGCTAAAAACCCCTCTATCTTCTATTGTATTGATCCAGGTGGATATCGGTGGCCACCCACCTATTCCATTTGGACCAGCACCATCAATTCTTGCAACTTTTCACATTCAGCACAACTTACTATTTTTAGCAGGTTTTCGGGTCCTCCACTCTCGGAGCCGTTTTGGGGGCTTAATGATCCAGGTGGATATTGGTGGCCACCCACCTATTCCATTTGAACCCCCATCTTCAGTTCTTTAAATTTTCAAGTTGCAACAAAACTTACTATTTTTAGCAGTTTTTCGGGTCCTGAACTTCCGGAGCCGTTTTGAGGCCCTAAACGACATTTTTGGGGAAAACGGAGAGCAACATGGGTCCATGGACCGATGTTGCTCGTTAAAAAATTGAAGTCCTCGGATAGATCTTTCTAACGAGCTATTGAACGCGTCAAACGGAGATCGGGTGCCAAAGTTATGCCCCCGGGAAGTTGAACCACCAATTTACCCAAACGGGCGCCCACAGTTTTGGCGCCTCATCTCCTACGGTTAGGTTTTGGACGTTTCAGATTCTACATTGTTTCTCAACAATAAATAGGCCCTCGAGCCTCATTGTAACACAGTTCAGAGGTCTGTAGCCATCACATCTCTTCTCAGAGATTCGCTACCAGCACCCTAGCTATTTTATTTCCATTATGCCTGTAAGCATATTTCTGTTATTTGATATTAATGAAATGAAGCATTATTTCCATTGCATCTCTATGTTCATGGTTATTTCTATATTCTGTTGCGTTCCTGCATAAATCCGGATCAGTGGTATCAGAGCGGGTCTGCTCTTTCTTTGTTTTTCTTTGCATGTCCCCAACGCGGTCAGGGTATAAGGAGTTAGGGCTCGATTTGGTTGAACCCTTGCAAGATCAGCCTCGCAAACCCCGACGACCTCCCATGGCAGAAGAAAAGAAAGACGAGGGAGCAGGAGATCCTATCAAAATACTGCTCGAGGAGGCCCTCGAGAAACAAAGGAACGTGATGATGGATAACTTTGCTCAAATCCTTCAACGACTGCCCACATATGGCGCATCTGCATCCAACGGCCACTCTGGAGGCGCCACTCCCTTCAAGGTACAGGTAAACTTTGACATTCCTATATTTGAAGGAAAAATAGATGCAGACGCTGTAGACAGATGGTTAAATTTTTTGGAAGGGTATTTCTCGGTCCATGACTTCTCTGACCGAGAAAAGATTATTTTTGCACTCCTCAAAGCCGCCCCCCATGTCAAAGACTGGTGGGAAACCTACCGTGAGCAAGAGGGCGAAGGGGAACCCTCTATGTTCTCGACCACACCCACTTGGAATTCGTTCCGAGACGGCATCAAGGAACAATATTACCCTGTGGGGAGCTATGAGGACAAATACATCCAATGGACCACGCTGCGGCAACAAAAGGATCAAGATGTGCACGAACTGACGAATCTGTTCCATACCCTATGCACAAAGTTGGGTATTAAAGATTCAGAGAGACATTTGGTGCTCAAGTACCGCGGCTATCTGCACAAACACATTCAGGAGGAAATGGAGTTCCTCGACATTACATCGCTTGGCACGGCATATCGCTATGCTGCCAAGATCGAGCAGAAATTTAAGCAGAAGAAGCGAGACTTTGGATCTGCGAATCAGAAAGGTGCCCCCGAATCGAAGAACAAGGGGCAAGGCCAAAGCAATTCGACTCAGAACAGCACCACAAATCCAAAGAAGGACACAGGGAAGTGGTGTGAATTTCATAACAGCCCCACTCACAGCACAAACGAGTGTCGGGCCAAACAGTCTTTGGTGGCTGAACTAAAGGCACCCGAATTAGATGCATTTTCTGATCCTGAGTTAGAACCAGACAAAGGCAATGACAAAGGGAAGCAGATCATTGATGTGGATCCCAGTGCCATTGTTGCCACCACCAAGATCCAGAAGGAGGGTCCAGAGGATCCAGAGGAGGGGGAGCGCCTCTTCCAGTCACAGATGTGGGTGAAGGGTTCTCCGCTGCAGTTTCTCGTCGATAGCGGAAGCCAAAGAACCTCATTTCAGCAGACGTCGTGAAGCGGCTCGGCCTACCAACCATAGCACACCCGCAGCCGTATACCATCGGGTGGCTCCACCCAGGGAGAGATCTCCGCATCCGCCAGCAGTGCCGACTTCCATACAGTATCAAGCCATTCATGGATGAGGTATTGTGTGATGTTGCTCCTCTTGATGTAGCTGATGTATTATTGGGCCAACCATACTTATGGAGACGACATGCTGTGTATGAGTCTAGGCCTCGTGCTGTTATTATTACTTTGGGAAATAACTTGTACAGGATACCGGAGGTAGTACCGCCTTCTGCCATCTCTTTGACTACTGCAAAACAACGCAGTAAGATTGTTTCCCAGACCAGGAAATTCATTTTCCTTACGACTCGCTCACAGGGAAAGAAGAATATTGTGGCCACAACCTCGAAACAGGGCTCCCTTTCACGGCTGCAGCAGATGGACAAAGTCATGGAGGAATACGATGACAATTTCTCCTCACTCATGGAGGTTCCTCTACACTGTCAGGACAAGCACTCCATTGATCTGACTCCCAATGCACCACCACCTGATGTTGCCATACATCCTACAACTACACATACAAAATCCAAGCATGTATTGTATGAGGCTGATAAAGAAACCAAATTTACTAAACGCATCCAGCATGTCCACCCGCAGGTCCATGACATCTTCAACACATCTAATACTCGGTTCAACAGAATTTGCCTCATCTCATGGAGGATCTCAACGCAATGGGGACCATTGCTTCCTAAGGAGGGAGGAATGATCCAGGTGGATATCGGTGGCCACCCACCTATTCCATTTGGACAAGCACCATCAATTCTTGCAGATTTTCACATTCAGCACAACTTACTATTTTTAGCAGGTTTTCGGGTCCTCCACTCTCGGAGCCGTTTTGGGGGCTTAATGATCGAGGTGGATATTGGTGGCCACCCACCTATTCCATTTGAACCCCCATCTTCAGTTCTTTCAATTTTCAAGTTGCAACAAAACTTACTATTTTTAGCAGTTTTTCGGGTCCCGAACTTCCGGAGCTGTTTTGAGGCCCTAAACAACGTTTTTTGGGTATGAAAGCGCCAGCGAATTTGCTGATCAAATTCGTCCCGACAGTTGTAGTCCTTGGATAGATCTTTCTAACAAGCTATTGAGCGCGTAAAACGGAGATCGGGTGCCAAAGTTATGCCCCCGGGAAGTTGAACCACCAATTTACCCAAACGGGCGCCCGCAGTTTTGGCGCCTCATCTCCTACGGTTAGGTTTTGGACGTTTCAGATTCTACATTGTTTCTCAACAATAAATAGGCCCTCAAGCCTCATTGTAACACAGTTCAGAGGTCTGTAGCCATCACATCTCTTCTCAGAGATTCGCTACCAGCACCCTAGCTATTTTATTTCCATTATGCCTGTAAGCATATTTCTGTTATTTGATATTAATGAAATGAAGCATTATTTCCGCTACATCTCTATGTTCATGGTTATTTCTGTATTTTGTTGCGTTCCTGCATAAATCCGGATCATGTATATTTTCCATGGAATCATGAAACAATTACAACGCACTCTTCTCACAAGAGTCTCCTACAATCTGCCTATCATCTCACACTGATCCAGACAAAATCAGGCCAACACTTAGCCAATTCTCAGCCTGTCTTTATCCTACCTTGCTCATGAAATTCCTAATGAATGCAATCCCTATTCTTTAGGAATTTCACCTTCCTCAACTGCATTGAGTATCATGGGCATCCTGTGGTGTTTTAACTACATCTGGGCAGTCTGCTAATATCACAATTGATAGTTAACTTCCCTTTAACCTTTTTCTCAACTGGGTCTCCATTGGAACTGATATGCATGCAGCTATTAATAGTAAATCATCAGTTGCATGGAAGATCACTACATGTGAATTAAAGCTGATTTAATTCACTTGATCTCTCACTAGTGCAACAAAAAGTTACAATTAGTTCAACTGACTTTAACTCACCTAACTGAGTTAACTGATTACTCATGCATTAAACTCATGCACTTAACTGCAACTTGAACTCTAAAACACATAGAATCACTCTACATGCCTCACCAACCACCCTCAACTCACATTTCATGAGCTAACTGAGTCTATCACACTCAGTTAACTATTACAAGTGATTATGAGATAAGATTACATTTTATTGTCCAACTTAATTGAGGGATAAATAAATTTGACACATTTCCAATTTATTAAATAAATTGAATTTCACACTAATGTATTGCTAGGAACCATCACTACACGACCTGTGGTCCCACACTAGTGTAGGAGCTGTCATGTTGTTTCTGGATTCCAATTTCACTGTTTCTTGTTGCAAACTTCAACATATTGCAGATAGTTTAGTTTGAGTATTTTCAAGTTAGAATGATCTACTATTTTTCTATCCCGTCATTCTAGTGTTGTTACGATATCATTAGCTCAATAAGGGATCTTTATATAATGTGTTTGGATTAATGTTTTGTATGTTAATGCTTAAATCTTTGGGTCTTTTCTGGATATGTATCATGTTAATTGTAAATGTGTTGGATGAGTAACATAGTATGGAAGATAATGACCTAAGTTCTCCCCATTTTGGGTGTATGAGACTCTAATGTATTTGTTTTCTTTGCATTTCCTATTAATAAAAAATATCAGGAGGTTTTTGGTTAGTTTCTCATGGACATATTATATTGCAGTTTTCATTCATTCATTCATTCATTCATGAATAATAGAGTTTTGGCAAAGTGTTTTGGGGAACTAGCCCAAATTGATATGTTGGTTGGAATACAGTGTTAATGAAAATGTTTGTGTATGAATGAACCATGTTTCATCTATTTTTTGTTAATCAATGTAGCATGCCATATTTTCCTGGAAATGTTCTATTTATGTTGTAAACATGGTTCAATGTACTTATGTTTAATTAATATCTGTGACATATAGCAGGTGCAATAGTTTGGGGTGGGTTGTTTTGAATTAGAGTTGTTTGAAAATGGCAATGTTTGAGAGAGATTTATTTGAACCCTCTGACACCACTGTGTGTCAAAACGATACCATGGAAGAACAAAAGAGGAATCTTAGAGTTGATTCATGTCACTATTCAAAATGGAATATATATATATATATATATATATATATATATATATATATATATATATATATATATATATATATATATATATATGTATGTATGTGTGTGTCAAAAAGTTAAGAAATTTTATATATTTCTTGAAATGTAAAAATTTATATAGTAAAACTTTTTAATCTCAATTACTTTTATATATCAATATGAAATAAATTTTACTTAAAATACACATTGAAATATTTTATTTGTAATTGACATAAAAACGGTTTACATTTTTACGTATAGTATGTAAAATATATAAGTCTGATAGTTATGATATGAGACATTATTAGAACCATAATTATAAAAATGATTTTTAAATTTAAAAATTTACTATAAAAATAATTTATAAAAAATATTATCTTAACCTTATTTACCATAATTTGAATAAATAAATAAATATATATATATATATATATATATATATATATATATATATATATATATATATATATATATATATATATATATATATATATATATATATATATTCTTAGTTTAGTTATGATATTAATAATAATTTTATGCCTCTAAGATTAATGAAATATACTAGCTTATAATACACATTTTCAAGTTAATGATTTTATTTAAAATATTAACGTTGAAATAAATAAATTGATAATTAAAAAATAATCATTTTAATTATATATATATATATAATTTTTTTTTGGGTGTAACATGTTAGTTTTAAGTGTAATTTTGTGCATGAATTGATATGTGTTTTTGAAAAAAATTCTTTAAATGAAAAAACATTATCGTATAATATAATTGATTATACATAGTTGGTTAGTTTTAATTTTAAAAAATATAAAAAATCAATAAGTATTCTTATTGTGCTAATTTGGCTAGTGGGTATTTCACTTTCACTTTTAGAATAATAAATAAAATATTTCCATGTTTAGATTGAATTATATAATTTTATATAATTTTACAAATATAAAATAATTAAAATTAAAATTAAGATTTCTATATAGAAGTTGGATTATTTATATTGACTAATATATCACTATGAAATTTCTTGTGTACTAATGTTAATAAGAGGAAAATGTATAACTCATTCAATTTTTAATATAAAATATGAATAACTATAAATTATTCAAAAATACAATTTAAGGATGAAAAATTACATATGGTTTATATAAAAATAAGAAAGCCATTATAGATCTATCTTAATCATAGATTTATCTCTTGACGTGTAAATGTCTTTTCAATTTTAACATTATAAAAATAAAGTTGCATATAATTAGATTTAATCTCTATTAACTCTTAATAAGTACTTAAAATACAAATAATTACCAACATTGTGGATAGGCAAAATAATATTATATTAATGTCAGATAACTCTACTCTGCGACTATTCTATATTTTCCCAATATACAAAATTTACAATTACCCTAACAGATAACAAAATTTACAAACAATACATATTATATTGTAAGATAACTCAACTGTGTTGTATTTTCCTAACATACTAAATTTACCCTAATAAATAACCAAATTTACAAATAACCCAACAAAATATATTGCTCATTCTTCTATGTTGTTTAACTTGTTCATTCAGTATTGGTGGTTGTACCTCGTACCCCATTAGAACAACACCCTATCAAAACCATTCATGACAAATTGAGAATGTTGGATGTCTGTTGTTAGTGAGATTAAGAATCCTCTCAAATTGATAATGTTGGATGTCTGTTGTTACTGAGATTAAAAATCCTCTCAAATTGATAATGTTGGATGTCAGTAGATGTCTGTTGTTACTGAGATTAAAAATCCTCTCAAATTGATAATGTTGGATCTCTGTTGTCAGCGAGATTAAGAATCCTATGATTATGAATCACCTCAAACAACAACACGTCACAGGGAATCCTATGATTATGAATCACCTCAAACAACAACACAACACATGGAATCGTGATTGGTCCTTTGTGGTCGTATCTGAATTACTTAAGCCTCCAACAGTTCTGCAAATAGGGGATGGTTGAGAACATAGAGGTAGGAATCTCATAGGAACAATACGGTTGTCGTATGAACAATGTGTATTTATTTTATATTTTTTTTGTATATGGACAAATCCCAATTAGCACACACTACTATAGGAAGGGTATTTTTAAGGGAGTAGTTTTTAGTGCGATTTTTTGAAGACATTTACGGTGATTTTTTACGGTGTAATTTCTCTAAATTTCGGCATGAATTTATTGAAAAGAGAAGTTTGATTGCTAACTTTGTACAATCGAAGTGCCCTAGAGGTTTTTGAGGGTGCTGAATCCATATATAGAGTCAAAAAACCAGTTTGAGTAACAAAAACCAAAATTTCACCTCAAAAACTTCAAATAGTCGCACTAAAGACAACTCCATTTTTATGAATCTGGAATGTCTAAGTTACTGCCTTAAAAAGATATTGTTTTATTTTAGTTATTTTACATTAAAAATTAATATCAATTGAATTTTATTAAATATAAAATTTAAGACAATGTGTATTTTAAGAGAAAACTTTATATTAAGAAGATAAAAATTATTTAAGACAAAAATAGTTTAAGACAAAATTTTTTTAAGAAAATAATATTTTAAGACAAAACTTTATATTTAAGACATACAATAATTTATATTTAAGACAATGACCACTTGAGTTAACAGAAATTACGACGAAATCCATTTAAGATAATAAACAATTAAGACAAAACTATATCAATTTAAGACAATATTATCTAACACTTAAAATTGACTCTGAGAGTGAGCCCTGACCATATACCATATTTGTATCTTACTTACCATTCACGTTATCCTATATAAAGACAATGATTTGTTGGGCTCTTTATTTTGTGGAGGTAGCAAGATTTCGCGGACATCAATTCCTCTTTTGTCCCATTCATCTATGTTGATACGATTAGCTACAACTTGTATATTTATTTTAAAATTTTATTAAAAATTACATAAAAGTAATAAATTAAAGATAATTTGATTTCAAAACAATTACAATATACATGCCACATTCTAAAAATATAATAAATAAATAGATAAAATTTATTAATTTTTTATTGGCTTAAGTCACAGGAATTTGAACTTTTGTCCCATTCATCTATGTTGATATGATTAGCTACAACTTGTATATTTATTTTAAAATTTTATTAAAAATTACATAAAAGTAATAAATTAAAGATAATTTGATTTCAAAACAATTACAATATACATGCCACATTCTAAAAATATAATAAATAAATAGATAAAATTTATTAATTTTTGATTGGCTTAAGTCACAGAAATTTGAATTTTCAATCTCATGCTTTTACTTCATAATAAGGTGATTGTCAATTGAGTTACATTCCATGAGCTAAAATTATTTATTTATATAAATAAGTGAAATTTTTAAAATTACTTCAACTAAAACTTTGATAAAAATTTGCACGGAAATAATAAATAGATAAATAAATATATATATATATATATATATATATATATATATATATATATATATATAAAAACTAAACATAAATAAATCTAAAAAAAATAAAATACAAATTCATCAATATATGCATTTTAAACCTTCATTTTGTTTTCTAAATGAAAAGTCATAAAGTCTTGTACTCACCTATCAATTTTCTTTTCATTATTAAACAAATATATCAACGAGATAAATAACAATAATTTAATTATTTCTTAGATAATATTTTAGTATTTAGATTTTTTCTTATTGTAAACAAAACTTTCTACTTTTATATATATATATATATATATATATATATATATATATATATATATATATATATATATATTATATGTAGTGTAGTATTTTTTTATATTAATTTGTTGTTAGGTATTAAGAATATTATAAATATTTTCATCTAGTAATTAGAAAACCATGAATGCATTATTAATAAATTAAGTAATATTAGTAATTAATATCATTTTAAACTAGGGAATAATGACTATGTGATTTATCTTTCTCACTTAATATATATATATATATATATATATATATATATATATATATATATATATATATATGATAAAGGAGGTTGAAAGTGTACCTATAGCATAAACTTTAATGTAACCTAAAAAATTATTGTCATGTCCCTATAGTCACCCACATCGGAGACTCACTTAGCACACCCAGATGGCCCATCACTACATGTTTGTGGCCCTTCATGGCCCATCACTACACGTTTGTGGCCCTTCATGACTCATTTCATCTCATTGATTTTCTGAATCTGAAACTACATGATCCCATACTACACCTTAGTTTTTATATTTCATGATTATTAACATTCATAATTTTAACACTTATTGAAGTATGTAGATAATAATTACATATAATTATTCCTTAGCATAACCAATATGAAAATGATATGAATGAAAATAATTTTATAGAATAACAACTCACTTGGCCTAACAATTGTCAAATATTCAAATGTGTTACAACCAAGTGAACTCTAGTATCGTATAGAAATTTAAAAATTATAATAGCACACAATTCATACAAACCTATCCCCAAATTTCCTATCTGATTTAGTGCAATCGATGACACCTTTATCATAGATAAAAATCATTTCACTTGATAGAAAGAGTAAGTACTCTCATATGCATGAAATGTATAAAGTTTTAAGTGAAATAAAGAAAGTTGAGTCTAATATTAGAACACAAGTGACTCGGAGTTAAAAAATTAATGCCTTATCAAGAAAAGCTAAGGAAAAGAAAAATGTTGATTTATGTTAAACTGATGTTAGAAAAGTTTAGTTAAAGCATCAAGCCATAATTTGCATGAGGAAAAGAAATTTAGAGTCTGCATGATTCCATATTTAGAAATTTTAGTTCTTGTATACTCATGGTTGGTTCATTTTAATGTGAAGTAAGAAGATAGAAGAATAACAACTCGATGGATGTATATGAGAGAATAGTTAATGAATAGAACTTATTTATTCAAGCAGAAGCTTATGTACTTATTTGTATTTTGTTTGCATGCTTATATTTGCCTCTAAATAATAAGTGGTATTAGAGAAAGGCTTTGCAAGGTTTTAAAGAACCAAATGAGTCAATAAGGTGATGAACTACTTCCACTAAGAGCCCTAGTTATTGTGAGTAGTCTACAAATCAGAGTTTACATCCATTGGTCCATAACTAGAAACAAGAGCTAGTTGAGCGTTTGTAAACCCAACTACTAAAATATTAGGGTGAGTAGCCTACAGAGACACCACCATATCAAGAGGAAATATCCACCGCTACTGACCAAAGAAGGAGTCTCCAACGTAAGCTATAGCCATGAGCCTCCATAAGAAATTGCTTAGAAGAGCTTAACAAAGTTGCTAGTAGTTGTTGGGAGCCACCATTAAAGTGAAGGTTAAAATGTTTTGTTTTAAAGATAATCAAGCATATGTGATATTCATTTCTAGAGGGCTAACACAATAACAAAAGAAGAAAAAAGACAAAATAAAGACAACAGTTATGGGTCATAAAGCAAGATTGAATAAAATTGAGAAAACAATTCGAAAGGAAGAGCCAACATATTTCAAAGAGCTCATAGAAATTATCGCCACAATTAGGGCATCTAAAATAAAGGTAGATTAAGTATAAAAATTTGAGGATGAATGGATCAGGATAGATTTGATAACACTTCCAAAACTTATTGGTAAAAAAAATAAATTTTGGGATTTTTCAAAATGAAAAAAAAAATTGATGTAAAAAGTTGATTGAGTATCAGTCTAATAACCCATATGATGAAGTACGCGATTCCTTATTATTGGATCTTATAAAACATGCATTAGATGATAAGTTCTTGTGCAAGGTAGAAAAGACTACATCTTCCTAGGAAGCATGGAAGACCCTAGAAGTAGAATTTGGTATAAAGGAAAGTGACATAAAGAAAAAAAGTTTGTTATAGTGTGTTGAAAAATCAATAGAAAGTCAAATAAAATTATAAGAGTAAATGAGAAAGATTCTAGGAGGAAAATAGAGCTTGGAGAATCTCACTCAAATGTGGATGATGGTCATAAAGACTATAAAATTGAAACCCATCATGCAGACATGCACATGGATGAAGAAGAAACATAAAATATTGCAGAGTGAGAAGTTGAAGCCTCTATGTGTGAAATAGATCAAGAGCATATAGATGCTTGAGAACCCCACTATAACATGGATGGTGAAGATGATTGTGAATCTCACTATGGCGAGACACATGTGGATGGTGACTGAAAAGTGAGTTATGAATTGGTGAATCCAACAATATACCTTGTTGATGATGGTGAATCTTCCAATAAAGAAGTGAATCATATGTGTGATCTACTTTCGATGATTGTAGTTTATGATGACCTATTTTCATCAGAGTTTGAGACATTTAAGTTTGAGAATAAAAATACAAATTTTCATATGAAGTAATGGATTGTAGAGTTGAAAGTTCATCTCTCATGAATCCAACTGCAAATGATCAAGAAAATTTAATTTAGATTTGTGATGACAAGGAGGTTGATCTAAAAATAGAGATCATTATCTTGAAGACCTACCTGCAAGAAGCTAAACGAAATTAAGAGGTTCTGAGTAGCCAACATAAAGAGGAAATTGAGGTTGAAGTGGTCTCATTGAGAAAGAAGCTGTAATAGAAGCATATTTTGGCTGAAATAGGAAAAGAGTTTGATACTATTGGACAACATGCTAAAAGGCCAAAGATATCGACTGAAGAGATATGGTCTTGCCTTTCACAATGGAGAGTCTAGCTTGCATGCAGGGAAAAACAAAAATTGAAAACCTAAGCATCTTATAAAAATTATTATGAGTAGAAAGAGCAGTAAAAGACAAAGAAATTAGTAGATCCAATAACACATAAAATAAGCTAGAGGAGAAACTATGTTTAGAATATCATCCACTCCTTTAATTGATATTGAAAATTTTTAAGGAGGAATCAAAGCTCCTTTGCTCCATTGATGGATAGATTGAGTGTTACAACTATCACAATTTGGACATGTTGTAGCCCAATGCAGGAGAAAAGTGTACAAATCCTGTCATTAGAATGGGAAACAGATTGGTAAACCAAGGAGAGGAGGAGCTTTCAAGTATAGAAGTGCTTTTGATGGTTATTTTTTTTCTTGTAACCCATTTTTCCACAAGGAAATTGATTGTATATCTTGCCTACAAATAGAGGAAGATTTTATTGGAGACAAATATTTGGCACAATTAGTAGAATATTTAAATCTGTAGCTATATATCTCAGTCATGTGAGGTGTTTTACTTATGACAATTTCATTCACATGGCTAGAGATTGTATGGTGTTTGATTCCTCAAGAAAGATCTAACAAAAGGATAAACTAAAGAAAAATACTCCTAGCATAAAATAAGAAGTAAGTGTGCATTTCACGAGGAGCCTACTACAGTCTGGAAGAATAAGGAGGAGCGACAAGTGAAGTGCGGTATTGATCTATGTACTTTTTATCATGATGAAAGATGGTACATAGATAACGGTTTTTCCCATCACATGCTGGGGTACAAGAGCACTTTTATCTCCTTGAGGAAGCCCAAAGATGGCCATGTCATTCTTAGAAGCAATAGACTTCCTATGGTGTTGGGAAAGGAAAGGCTAGTGTTAACACTGGAAAATCGTACAATAGAAGACAAAATTAATTAATGTGAGGCAAAAGGATTTACAGGGCTGGAAGACATTACGGAATCTGGAAAGCATTTAAAAATATCTAAGGTCTGAGGAAAATCAAATTTCAGCGAGTCCTAAATGCTATTTGCGCACATAATCCTTTGTGAAGAGCGCCTTCTGCACACTTTTTTTCCCGATATGCGTGCAATCCTTACAGTGGTGAAATGTCACTATCTAGGACCACAAAAAGAAAAGGACAAGTGATTCCTTACTTGAAGCTGCCTAAGGACAGCCACCAACGCCTCCTTAGACACCAAGTGAGCACACAATGGAATATTTGAAGCACACAAAGGAATCATACCCCTCTATTGGGTCACCATCCACAATGTACCAATAGAGGGAAGGAGGATTTGAAATCTCCTATATAAGGCCACCATGAGATGAATAATTTGTGAACACATTGTTATGCTGGCCAAAATTTCCCAAGCAATGCTAGTAGTGTGTGAGCCGGAGCTGAAGATAGAGGGGACTTAATTGTTGGCCATCCAAGAAGTTCAGTCCAACACAGTAGAGAGAGAGGGAGACTGTACAGAGGCATGCTTGGGATAAAAACATCCTTGCATCAGGAACTAGAACCATTGTTTAGGGGCCCTTTTGGCAAGAGGGTACATTTTCACTCTTATTACTACCAACGCTCAATAAGAGGGGCCTAGAGCCACCGCTTGCATTATTTTTGTCGTTTGACTCTTTCAAAGCTTTTGTTTATTTGTTTTAGTTTATATATGCATGCCATTTCTCTATCTAGTATGCTTATGATTTTCGCTTGTTCCACTAACTTGCTTGACTCCACTTCTTTTTCTGCCTGTTACTAATAACTTAACAGGGTAAACCACACCCCTTAAGTTGGTGTAATTTCGTACATACATGCACCAAAAACACTACAACAGGATTGGCGACTCCCCTAACGTTTATTACCAAGTTTATGTGGTTGTGCCTTTTTTTCAGAGACTTCTGTCTTTGCTGTGGAGTGGAGTTAAATTTCCCCTGATTTCTCTTGTAGTCCCTAGTTCATCCCAAGTGATAGACTGAAGCAGAAAAACTCCAAAAAAATTTCTTGCAGGAATTTGCGTGGGTTTTCTCCTCACAAACGCGCAGGGTGCGCGTTCAGAGCTGACCTGCGCGTAGAGAGTGCACCTGTTTCAGCCTTTTGTGCGCAAATTATAGAATGAGAAATTTCTCCCTCATTTCTATTTTTTTTCTGCTTGTAAAGTGCTTGGAAGCCCCTAATACACCTGCCAGCACTGGTTGTGGCACCCCGCAGCTTGTTAAAGCTCACTCCTAGCTACTTTTTGTAGGCTTAGTGTCAGTTTTACTTCAAGTTGATTTTTGCAAAGTTCACACATAGTTTAAGTGGGGGGGCGGGGAGGAATAACTTGCATTCCAGAAAAAAAATTATGTTTTGAAAATTTTGGTACTTACACACCTAGATAACTAGCCCAAGTAAGTGGCCCAAGACCACGCATGCATAGCTATTTTTCTTTTTTCTAGTGTAAAAGTTTTAGTTTAGTTCAATTTTTGCACTAGGAATTTTGGGACTAGGATTGAATTGTTTATAGAAGAGCAAGTAATCTCTGCTACCTTTGCACCCTCCGGTGATCCTAGGTAAGCATATGAACGCTCCCTATTCACAATTCACCATCTCCCTATAGTTGATCACATAGATTAACTTGGAAAAATAGAAAGCGACCCATTATTCGCACATGTTTTTGTTTGAGCCAAGAACAATACAACATAGTTTAAATAGGGGATTCTGTAAAGGATCATCGATATCCACACGTTCAAATTATGTGCTTGTCCACTTTTTTCTCACGCACACTCACCCACTAAGCGAAGCAAAGACACCTAAAACTAACTTAACCAAACTCACTAAATTCTCCCCACAGGGGCCACAAAAGAATTTATAGCTTAAGTTAGGATCAAGCAGGTAGGCATCCCATAAGCCGCCTTGATCATACTTCATCTTGAAATATAGAAGTTTTATGTTTAGGGAGCTTCAAATCCACCTATCAGCCCACGGCAAATAAAACCCGAGCGCGACAGAGACCCATTTTAAAGGGGGTTAGGCTTAGTCACAGTGCGAGCAGGTATTAGTCAGGGCTACCTGACTTGGGTAATACTCGGTACTGTTAGTTGACTACCAAGAAGCCCAAGACTTGAACGCTCATGTGGGACGGTGTTTCTTAGTGGCCAAAAACTAGGGCATCCTTTTCCCTATAGGTGACGGTGCAGGCAAGTGCCAGACCCTCTACCCTTACCTTGGTGGATTCTCTTTAGCTGACTGGGGGCGTCGCCAGCTCTTATGGGACGTTGTGCCAACACTCAAAAGAAATCTTCTCAAGGCCCAGTTACATTTGAGTGTGTGAGGACGAATAGGTCTTCTAGGATTTTGAGTATCATATGCAAACAAACAAAAACCACTTTTTTGCTTGCTTGATCACATAGATTAACTTAAAGGGAAAATTTATTTTATTTTTTCTTTGTTTTATGTATGTGACCATAATTTATCTTTGATCATAGACTCTATCCTCTAAACGTTTTTCCAAAACCAGACCTAGTCGACACCAGAACGGACCCAACGGGACCTCATCGATCTAGGCATCTTTTGGACCTCCCCCCATTACTGGGAGGGGTTCTAGGTCTTTCGCCATTCAAGCGTCAAAGACAGAAAACTGCCATCGTTATTGGTTCGTCCTTTATTGGGGCAGCCGTAGTTGGGAACCCTGGTCGGTCTCCCAATGTCACACCACACACCACTCCTCCCACGACCCCTAGGGGGCAGAGGAGTGCATCCCATTTGGGAAGCCGACCGAATACACAGTAGGGTATGTCACAGAACAACCCTCTTCCTAACCAGAATTTTTTGTTTTCGCACATTGTAATGGTGTCAACCTCAAAGTCACCTTTCTTAGCTTCGTTGAATCTACCCGATTGAACCAAGCTAACGAATGACCCCATTGCACACGATCCTACATGGCCTCCCATGCCCACGAAGCTCCCTTCGGATGTTCCAAAATTCGAAGGCAAGCAAGCAGAAGACCCAAGTAATCATGTCATGACCTTTCACCTATTGTGCTCATCGAACAGTATCATTGACGACACTATGCGATTGAGATTATTTCAACGCAGTCTTACAAGAGTAGCTGCGAAGTGGTACATGGAGCAATCCCCTGCTTCACATGGAACCTTTAGTGCCCTCACTACCATGTTCCTAACATATTTTTAGTTACCCATTCACCATGATTATGGAATGGAATTACTGACTCATTTTAGACAAATTCCCACCATCCATATCTCGGACCATCTCCATGAATGGAGGCGGCTTCGTAGTTTATGTAAAGCTAAATTTGACGACTGGGTTCTCTTAGATTTGTTCCTGAAAACTCTTACGGCAGAGATTTCGAAGGATGTGGCACAACAAAATCCCATATTCGAATAGGATGCAATCAACAAAGCCTAGAAGCTTGAGCTGATTTATACGTAGTCAGGATACATTTACAACATCCCGCATAACGCCCCGTGCCTGCAAACTTATCAAGAATTTCCAGGCGCGTCGAACTCTGCAGATGGGCTAATTGGGTCAATGAACCAAGGTTACCTAGGCAGCAGTAGTCAAAACCCTGGTTACACATATAGTTCTATCCAGAACATACCTCAACTTGGTTTTCAAAGTCATCATATGCCTCAGCAACATTTGACCAATAGGCCACAAGCGTATCACCAAGGAGGACGTTATCCTCCAGCTCAGGGGACCCAGTACGCCAAAATAAACATTGACGAAAGAGCTCCCCTCCAACAGCTAGGTGAAAACCAGGGACCGCGTTATGCTTAGTCCCCAGCACATGACCCACCTATGCAAACCAACGCATAGGTGAACTTTGTGCAGTCGTCCCAAAACCAACCAAACCAATATAACTAGGAGAACTATCTTCCTAACGTGGTAAATAAAAAATCAAAAAACAAGCCAAAAGGGAATCCTTAACAAGGGGGAAACAACCAACAACGCCCACCACGATCCCAGGCTGGAGGCAACTCCAACCAGAAGTAAAACTAGGATCCAAGCAATGCCCAACGGCAGAGAAAAATGCCACCTCTTCAAACAAACCATTCTTGTTCGATATGTGGTGAGTACAGCCACTATACTCACCACTGTCCCGATCTCCCTGAGCTGAAGAAGCTATAGAGTAACCGAGGACAAGGAGGATATTCCCAACAAACTGTTGTGATGCAAGAACCTTTCCCCCACTAAGGGACGGTCAGCACTCAACAACAAAACCCAGACGACTCCGGGAAAAGCAGCCATGAAATCTACATGACTGGCGAAGAGATGTTTTTCCAAACATGAAATCGCAACTATGACACCCCACCAGACACCAACACGTTAGGGGAAAGTACCAATGCGCTGACTGCACCTTTTACCATTTCAAAGATGCCTATAGAACCATTGCCAAAAATGGTGAAGGGACTCAATAGGCAAGTAGGAAACTACTCCAAAGCGACCCATAATTATAGCATCATGGATGATTTAGAAAAATATCCCTCTACTATGTCATCTCTGGAAGTATTGCAGTCATTCCCAAAACAACAGAAAGCCATACTTTCCGCATTAGGCGCTATCGACCCTCTCAATACACACCTAATGGATTTTTCTTAGATAGAGCCACCCCTAGGCTTCCGTCCATGGTCGAATTCTAGATACCAGTGTTGGTCCAGAATATCATTATTCACTGATGTGTCATAGACGAGGGTGAATCCACATGCATCATGTCAAAAAAATTTTGGCAGAAGTTAGGTTTTCCTGAACTAAAACCCTCAGTCATCACGCTTAGAGCATACGACGGCCGTCCTTCAACCCCCGTCGGCCTCTACCAAAATGTCCTGGTCTGTTTAGCAGGAAAGACGGTCCACATAAACATTGAAGTCTTGGACGCTCACTTGGACTATAATATACTCCTTGGGCGGAGTTACATGTATGCCATGTCTGCCATAGCCTCCTTCGTCTTCTGCATTATGATGTTCCCTCACGAGGGCCGCATCATTACTGTAGACCAATTGACGCACAACAAGAAGCGAACCCTAAAAAACACTGATGTAATTCCACCCTATGTAGGTACATCCTCAGATGCACTCTCATGGAACCAAGAATATGGCCCTGGCCAATTCAAACCGTCGTCTGTTTTAGGGTCATTCCTAGGAGATCCTCCCATAATCCTTGAGCCATCACCCGATGTCACAGGGGCTCCAATGTGCATGATGTCCACATGAAGCGCCAAAGCTAGTCATGACATGGGCACAAGTAGTAATGGCACCAAGTCATCGGCCACGACAGCCTCTCTAGCTTACGCCGCCTCCCAAACCCCTTTCCTCTACTCCCTAGCTGGTTTCGTCTACGAGCAGGTTTTGGCAACATTGGTATTACCAAACATATAATAGGAAATCCTAGTTTGGTACCTCATTCCCCCTAGAGGAACATGAGCCACCCACGTTACTGCCACATGTTTTAAGCCCCTTAGTCCCGAGGATCCCCCACCCGTCCAAGAGACGATCGAAACCACCCGTGCAAAGGAAATGTCCATTGCAAAACCGGTGATCATGGCTAAGAAAACCGAGAAGAGAGGAAAGAAGATGGTGACAGCCGCCCTACAATGAGAATCACTAGTCTACACAATATGCAACGTAATAGGTCACCCTACCCATATCTATCCAGAGCTGGATGAATTAAAACCACTCCTTGGCTCTGAGAAAAACATTGCAACAGTGTGTTCCTGTAAAAAGGAAGCTACTACCAAAGGTAAAGGCAAAGCATTGTGTACCAATCACGCATGTGCTCTCTGCAGCAACTATGGGCATTATACTCACCATTTCCTAGAGATCTCGTGATATAGGGACACCTTACATGCCATCGAGCGATCCTATCAAGAGGATGCCTCCACCCAGGCATCTAGAAATGAACCTCGTACCATCCTATACCTGCAGGAAGAACGAAGGGCCCAAGAACGACCCCCATTCATGCCCGTTATACGCTGCACGCTATGCGATGAGTGTGGTCACTTCCTCGAAGAGTGTGCAGCCCTAGAACTCATCCACAGATGGTATCCAATAGAAAGGGTTTACTACGTTGGATTGCGGGCAACAAAATTCACATGTCCATTATGCGCTGACAATAACCTTTTGGAGAATTGTCACTATTTCCCCTGATTCTGGCTAGCCCTCACTAGCCTATGCTGTGCCATAGTCTGCCTCTCCTAAGAAGATGATATGGATGCGAAGTCCACAGACAACTACGCAACCCAAGAAGATGTGACGACAGATCCATCATGTTCTTGACAACCAAAAAACGACTGATTGGGGAACCCCTAGTTACCCTTAACCAATCTCTACATAACAAGCCAACATGCACGTTATGCAAAGTGCCAAATCATGCGGTCGTCAATTGTCCTGATATAGCAGCGTTACAAAGTTTGTTCCCCGCCAGAACTCAAACTGAGCATAATGGAACCCTCATATCAAGGATATTTTGCCTTATATGTCAAGGAAATCATTATGAGCGGCACTGTATTTATGCCTCGCATCTTCGCCCCACCATTGACATGATTCATACTATAGAGAAGAGACAGGACGACCTCTGAGAATGGCATAAAAATAACATCGTCGGGTCAACATCTCCACCCTTGTAGTGGCGTGACGAACAAATTAAGACCACACAGCAACGAAACATGACCCCGGCCATGCCGAGAATAACATGCGGACTATGTGAACTGAATGACCACCGAGTCAACTAGTGTAGAGCACTGAAGCACCTTGAAAACATTTTTCATGTAGTCGCTTCTCTCCCTCAGAAACTTCTCTCAAACCAAGAGAAGATCACGCACACATATTGCCGTATTTGTTCACACTTTCACCATACGATTAAATGTGTACACCTCCCTAAGCTAAGAGCGGCAATAGCAGCTTTGAGTCTACATTCCCCCAAAGGGGTAGACACACCTAAGCCAACAATACGGAAATGGAAGCAGAAGACCACCTCTTCTGCAATAGACCCTTTCTAAGCGTCCACATCAGGAACAACGAGTAGCGTAGAATCTCACACAATCTAATCTGTTGGCTTAGTGATACTGTGCACTATTTGTATTGGTCAAAATCACTCACCAGAGGTATGCCCGTTAATGGAAACATTCAGACACCTCTGCGGCAGGCACAATTTCCACCTACTAGAAATCTACCATCCTAGCGGGGAACCCAAACTTGCGCTAATGCAGAATCCCATTACGGAGATTCTTCCCTCGCTAGACGTCGATGACACAATCCACCATATACGATTTGTATCACCGCATATCGGAGATAGAATATTTGCCACCCCCACATCCCAGGATTTCCACCTCATTCCTATCGCAAAAGACCAAGGTACCTTTCGCTTTTTCATATATTTCTGCAAGATCCCAAATTTGCATGCCGCCATCGAACTCCTCGATGACACCCAACCTCTAAAACAACACCTAGTACAACTAGATCTTGTCGATGAAAGCCGAAGACAGTCGCTGCAACATAACGAGGCCCACAAGAAAAGGGTAAAAGCATTGTTCGACCACCACATCACCCCTCGATCATTCACCGAGGGAGAATTAGTCCTATGCTATGATGTCACAAAAGAAGCCTTAGGGCCATGAAAGTTCAAAACCTTATGGAAAGGACCATACATCATCAAGCATTTCCTCCGATAGGGAGCATACATCTTGATGGAACCGAACGGGACATGCCTCAGCAACCCCATCAACAGCCTTTACCTCAAGAAGTTTCATCCATAAGGGCCAAAACGACCCTTCCTTAGAGTGAAAGTACACAAAACCCAACCAAAATCTGTACAAACCCAGTCTGTACAGACCCCGACACCATCAAACTATAAAAATTAAAGTGCAGGACGACATGGAGGCTACCTAGGCATGATCTCGCGAATCCCTGGTGCTTGGGCTAACCACAACGGCAAGAACTGCTACGCAGAAGCCTCTAACCTCTAAAAAACTCAGCAAGAACAAATGAATTGAATTAGGGCAATACCCTCCTATATATCGCCCTTTTTCAAAAGCTTCGGAGGACCATAATGAGAGGTCAGAAGGTTCATTCTCCGAACCATAAGTTGCACTACAATCAGCGCTCCATGATGAACCGAGGCGATGCCACACATTCGCACTCCCAAAAAAATTAAATTCTTTTTTAAATCTCATGACTTTCAATAATATTTGATAAAGAATATGCTTTCACTTAAGGTAGTTGTTTTTGCAGGAAAAGCTCTCTAACCATCTACAATGCCATCTACTGAAAGTTCCAGAGCAGGTATCATTCTACCCCCAGCATGATAGAGTCCCAATCAACTCTGCATATCCTGACATCATTTCTCCATCAACCAGAGGGTCCTCATATTTGACCTTGTTTATCATCACCTCACCCTGCACATGATAAACATCCTCGTTGGTCGATAGAGCCTCCCCTCCATGGCGCTCATCACCTACAGTAGACCATATATCACAACAAAAGTGATGCCATGGCCATACCACTTTAGTCCAGGAAGCACGTCATGCCCATCCATTCATCATGCATAAGGTCAAGTTTTACCATGCAAACTAAAACCCCCCTTCCTGGATAACCAGTTTGTACAAGCAGATCAAAAGAGCACCACTGTGCCTCGCATTTGATCCACCATACCTCCACCAGCATAATCCCATCTGCGATACTTTTTCATCTGCTTCATCAACCCCACACAAGAGACCAACCAATGGGACCCCCACACCCAGAAAAACACCTTCCTCACAACATCAGTGAGCGAATACTTTCATGTTTTGGGGTACCTGTCTCTGTGTTTTGTACAAACCAAACCCCATTATTTTATTCTTTTGGTAAGTGTACAAAGACCGCAAACGGTGCACTACTCCCTTCACCCTCTCATTTCATATTTTCTCCTATGGCAACAGTCCTTGAACACCCTTGGTCGGAGTATTACACCCCCATGCACAATCCATCATGACATTCATAGCCGGTTTATACCCGCATTGGAAGTCCTACCGACTCCAGGGATTTCCCCATCAGAAGTAACTATGACTACCTCCAAGCTGCTTAGTATACTTCAACCTTGGGCCACTGAATCCCCATCATCATTTTATCTCTCGCCAACATGCCTATGTTAAATCCATCACATCTAGGTCCCTGACCCCTTATGTCGGAGACCGCTTGTTTGGTTGAGGCTTCCTTTTTGTCAACTCCGACACCTATTTTCAAAAAAGGAAGCAGTACCTTGGATCACCCCTCTCCATACAAGGGGCATCCTTGGGTGGCACTGTGGGAGACATCATTGTCCATATATGTCATCGATCCTCCTGACATTTGACTACGATAAAATTTTTTCATGTCAATATGGTATCGTACCTTACAACCATTACACTTTGATCAAATTCATCGAAGACCCATGCATCCATAAGCGTCTCTGTTAACAATGATTACATGGGAAGGTCCCAACCAGCACCTATGCGTACAATGCGCAACTATCTGTCATACCAAGTTTATACATATAGGTACCACATTCCACCTATTGTCAAAGAAAAAAAGCCCATGAGGGCATCAGCAGTCATTGTCAACAACTGCCAACATCACTACCATAGTAGTGACATAGACAGAACATACATCTATCAATTTTGTTTAACTAGCCACAACATTACGAGCATGGGACATGCCCGCCTCGTAGAAAATTTGTATATGAATTGTAAATTTTATTTGCTTACAGGTATCCCTTAGGACATGGTCATACTTGGAACCAATACAGGGTGTTTTCAATTCCAATGCTTCACGCAGGTCTCTCTCTCTCTCTATGCACGATATACATAAAAGAAACTATAATGTATTTCGGCTATACAATTATTCCTATACCTCACACATTAGGGAGCAATTGTTAACATTGGAAAATCGTATAGTAGAAGACGATATTAATTAATTTCAGGCAAAAGGATTTACAGCGCTGGAAGACATTACAAAATCTGGAAATTATTTAAAAATCTCTAAGGTCTGAGGAAAATCAAATTTGAACAAGTCCTAAATGCTATTTGCACGCATAATCCTTCGTGAAGAGCGCCTTCTATGCACTTTTTTTCCTGATATGCACGCAATCCTGAGACTGGCGAAATGTCACTATTCGGGACCACACAAAGCAAAGGAAAAGTGATTCCTTACTTGAAGCCGCCTAAGGACAACCACCAACACCTCCTTAGACACCAAGTGAGTACACAATGGAATATTTGGAGCACACAAAGGAATCATACCCCTCTCTTGGGTCACCATACACAATGTACCAAGAGAGGGAAGGAGGATTTGAAATCTCCTATATAAGGCCACCATGAGATGAAGAATTTGTGAACACATTGTTATGCTGGCCAGAATTTCCCAAGCAATACCAGCAGTGTGTGAGATGGAGCTGAAGATAGAGTGGACTCAATTGTTGGCCATCCAACAGGTTCAGTCCAACAAAGTAGAGAGAGAGGGAGACTACACTGAGGCAATCTTGGGATAAAAACATCCTTGCATCGGGACCTAGAACCATTTTCTAGGGGCCCTTTGGCAAGAGGGTAAATTTTCACTCTTATTACTACCAGCGCTCAATCAGAGGGGCCTAGAGCCACCGTTTGCATTATTGTTGTCGTTTGACTCTTTTCAGAGTTTCTGTTTATTTTTTTTAGTTTTAGTTTAGTTTTAGATTATATATGCATGTTATTTCTCTATCTAGTATACTTATGATTCTAGCTTGTTCCACTAACTTGCTTGACTCCACTTATTTTTCTACCTGTTACCAATAACTTAACAGTGTAAACCACACCCCTTAAGTTGGTGTGATTCCGTACATACGTGCACCAAACACACTACAACAACTAGTATTGGTGATGAGATGGAAAATGAAACTGATGTAAATTTACTAGTATAAGGCTTGAAGCATAACATCTTTATTGTGGGCTACATCGTTGGTGGAGTAAATGAAGTAATATTCAACTCAAAGGGTTGTTGCATCAAGAAAGAGAAGAAAAATAGAGTTATTTGCAAAGGAATAAGGACCTCATACAATGTGTATGTGTTGTAGGTAAGAGTGAGAAGAGTCAAGAGATCGAGAATAGTCTCTTCCTCCTTCGATTTTGAGTAGGAGAGATCATCCCCCACTTAGTCCACTAGTTATATGATACTTATTCTTGAAATATTGTAGAAGTACATGAGAGGTGCATAACCCGAGGGGGAATGTATTGTAGCATTATGGTAGCATGGTATGTGTACAAGTTGTAACAACAACAACATGGTGTGTACAATATTCCTCATGCATGATCATGTCTGCAGGATTAGGTCTTCAGGATCATCTTTCCTATTGGAGGTGTAATCAGCTTAGGGGGAGCTATGCTTGTATTTATGATTTCAAGGTTGCTTATCATGTTTCATATATATTTCACTTATTCATTATAGTAGATGCATTTATTATATTTATGAGTGAGAAAACATTTTATATCATCCTTGAATGTTCCCTTGAGTGCATTTATGTAACAACCATATTCTTACATTGTGTGTCATTGAGTTTATTAGTTGAGTGGTCTAGGCATGCATGGGAGAGAATAGCCTTATGTCTATTTTCCTATCATTTTGCATGCAATATAGTCGTTCTAGTAATCAACCATGCATAGGTGTTGACGAGAAAATCTGTCCAGCCAACAGCAGGGGATCTCCCTGGTAAAAAGCCCCAATTAGACCTTGAACCGTTTGGAATAGGGATCTTGTCTGGGGTTTGGGTTCGGCTACCGCTGATTTCTCCTTTCTTTGGGTCTCGCTTAGACTCTATAAACCTATGGATGCACACTTTATCAGATGATACAATACATATGATTGATGCATTAAATGTACATATAACACTATGTGTAGCAAGATGAAATAATAAAGCATAAGTGCCGAAGGAAGTGTTGTTAACAACACATCATTAGGGTCATGCTTGTAAGCTGTTCTAACCACAAAAGAAACAATTCTTTATGGCAAAAACGCCCTTCACTTCCTGAAAGGTTTAAATGATAATACAAATTCTAATAAACAAAGTCATCAACATTCATTAAGAAAGCGAAATGAACTCAACCACGATTAACATATATTCAACAAACTGTCATGCAAATGTGATATGAATTAAAGATACAGTTCCATTAATCTAAAGATGTCTAGAAATTGGAAAATATAATACTCATAGTGCTCATACATATATCAACATTGGATCCACAAAGGGATTTTTCAAAATTCTTGTATTCATACTCAAAATTGTATAGTCTTGGTAATACAATGTTCTCAGCTCGAGTCCCAAACAAAATATCCTTTTACAATCTCCCGTAGGAAGTATTTATAGGACAAACTTGCCCTTTGGGTTTCCTTGACCTTTGGCCTTCCTAACTGTTGGGTTGCCTTGCAACTTAGCAGATTTTTCGACCTGCGACCTCACTAGATTTCACGACTTGCGACCTCAGGCAATCCACGACCTGCGACCTCAAGCAATCTGTGACCTACGACCTAAGGAAATCTGCGACTTGCAACCTTAAGCAATCTGCGACCTGCGAACTCAAGCAATCTGCGACCTGCGACCTCAAGCAATGTGCGACCCGCGACCTTCTTTTGGTGATCTCTGGATTTCATGGAAACATCCCTTATCCCACATCCTTTGCTCTGAAAAAGGACCCTCTTTCTTGTTAGGAGAACTCCGGCTCATCGTGCGAACCAATAGCTTCCACCTGCATTCACATAGCTTAGGTTACATGTCTTCATTGATCGAATGATAATGTTAGGGGCGCATTTAATTAATTGCACAAGTAAAAAAGATAACTTTGGACCCTTGTGTGGTCAAGTGTTGTGTCATTAAGTCATCAAAGAGAACAACTTATGTAGGCTTCCCTATGCCGCTTTAATCACTGCACTTTATCTTCAACATTTTCCTCAGACTCCACCAAGCTGAAGCTATGCTTGGCATGAGGAAGCACTTCTCTCTCCTCATGCTCAACTGTGTCTAGTTCATTTAGGTGTTAAGAGTGTATCAGTAGATGAGTTGTCAACCGTGTACATTTAGTGATAGTCTTGAATGGTACTATTTTGAACAAAAGGTGCATGTTAATCTTCAAACACCTTGTATCTCTTTGATGGTGCAACACAAACAAAAGGATTCCTCCTCGAGATTGATTATCAAGAAAATTCTATATTTCCATGTAGGCAAAGTAGCACCATTTTCAACTATGGTCTAAAAACCATTGTAATGCTACCATATATAAAATTTTCCATCGTTTATTTAACCTCACCATTATAAAATGATTACCACCGTATTAACATATGCCATAGGCTCCACGTGAAATATTAATAAATCCTTCATGTAAATGTGTAATAGTCTTTAAACTGGTTTGGAAGATGATGAATATCATGCATTTTCATTTGTACAAACTAGTCTGTTTCTGCGACCCGACGACCTGGTCACGTAGTCGCATGGTCGAGGAGTCGCATCTTAGTTAGATTTGCATGTTCTGCGACCTGGCGACTTGGTCGCATAGTCGCATGGTCGGGTGATCGTGTTTTGGGTTTCTTTGTACGTTCTGCGACCTAGCGACCTGGTCGCATAATCGCAAGGTCAGGTGGTCACACCTGCTGGTAAAATCCCATGTTTACGACCCTGCAACTCGAGAGGTCGTAGAGGCTTACCTTAGGGATGGTCATATTTGGCATCGCTGCCCTTGCTTTCTCTAGCCTGATCGGTAGGATCATCATCGAGGTGAAACCCAGATCACAAAGCTGCTCCTTCTCGCCTTACTAGTTTGGAACTGCATCTTCCACATCAGGCGACTTCCTTCTAGTCTGAAGCTCTTGCAATTAACGTGTTATTTGAGTCACGTTAAAACCCACACATGGCACCCAAACATACGTGGCCTCGCTCTGCATGCTTGAGCTTTATTTAAAAAGGAATTGATGAAGCAACATCCCCTGAAGAGCATTTTCTTGACTGCTTTAGATTCACGTTATGTATAGGCCGAGTTGAGAGTAGCGTCAATTTTTTTCGATGGCCACGCGAGATGTGCTCTCTTCTTTTCACCCTGAAAATTTAATGAGAGGATTCTTAATGCCTTTTCCCTGTATTCCACTTTCTTGGTAAGCTCCTCCTTCCCTTACGAGCCTGCGATCAAATACGTATTACCAAGGAGCTCGCAGTCTCACATATCATTTTCTCGGTTGTGCGCTTTGGTTCTATCTCCAATAAAACCCGCATTCGTTGTTGTGCAAGACTATATATATCTGGCATTTTCTTCTTTACATGGCCTGAAGTCGCAGCATGCCGAGATGCTATGGACGTGTTGTGTGCTAAAATTTCTTGGGTTTACGTGGGGAAGATCTTAAGAAACATCGTGGTTTGAACCCAGGAGTCTCGAGCCTCTGCCAACAATTCTAATGCGCTTAATGAAGGAAGATTTTGATTAGAATATTTCTCTCATCAACCTCTCAAGAGATTCTCTAATCAACCGTCCCAGTATTTCGACGATTAAAACCTCAAAAATAGTTGATTTATATTGTTGACCATATGCGCGCTTTTAACCTAGTTGCCTCCCAAGGCTTCACGACACATAGGCACGTACTTTATGAACATTTATTTATGTTTATGTCGCATTACAATCCTTCTCTCTTTAGTTTTTATACATATTCCACAACAGCCAGCATTTGAATCCCTCTTGTATCTTGGTATAAACCAACTTCGACGTTCCATAGATACATGAGTTCGATTCGTAATTTCACCATGAAGTCGGGAAAGAGAAAGTCGATAACCTTTTCAATAGGGGACCATATCTTTAAGAGAGAGCCCATATTTTTAAGGCATTTCAATAGAAATCAGATTTTATTTGTTCTTTTGAACATAGCTGTTTGAGTGTCTGATCAGGTATGCCTTTTATGGAGTTGGCTTTTAGGCCCATGACTTCAGTTTGCAATGCACAGACCATTCAAATTCCTTTTCATTATTTATATCCTTACGCACTTACTTGAAACGTGTGGTCCTTTTACGATGGTTACCATGCATATTTTGAGATAGACACATTGAAAACTCATCCTTGCAGTGTATTTTAACGATGTTGTAGTGGGCTTTTTTAACGAAACGGATGCATTGTTGAGTGCACATTGGTAGCAATTTTACCGGTCTCCATAAAACCAGCCATATCAAGATTCTTTGACCGTCGTTCCTTGACTGACTGAGAGCTTTATTATTGTTAATCCATTCATGGACATTTTCCGCAGGGTAATGATTGATGCACTCCAAGATCAACATCCTGCTGGAATAAATAGGTCTGCATCTCTTTGAAACAGTCCATATGAATAGCGTGCCCCCAAGGAAGTACATTAATACCTATCGTGGACTCAAACAAGAACTCAAAACAAACGGGACAGTTGTGGTGTATTTCTCCTTCTACACAAGGATGAAAATCCTTCACCATAATCAGATAGCAACAACCACATTTGAAACAGTGGAAGAAATTATTCCTACCCCCAGTTCTACATATATCACATCCATCACGGTGGTTTTTTTGTTTTGGGATATCATCATCAAAAGCTTTCAAGTTTCACAAAATTACTTCCCCATGTAGACCCCATAGTTAATACACACTTGATGAACATCTTGCTCAGTGTCAAAAAATGAACAGATGACCCTTGGGACTTTGTGTCGATGAAGATCATGTCTCTGTTGGAGCTTAAAATTGATAGAATTATTTGCTTCATTGTGACAGTGACTACAATCAAAGACCTCATTACAACATGGCGCTCTAATACGGCATCTCCGTTTATAATGTGAGAAACTTTTGTCTTTTAATGTTAACGGCATTATCATAAGATGTTTTCTGGTGCCCAGTGCTTTCTTGTTTCATTGGGTGATCAATGTGTTTTCCCTTAGTCTCCAAGGACTGCATAAGCTCTTTCTATTTTACCCCCCACGCAAAGGTGATATTGTTTGGCACACCCTCCGTAGGGTCGACCTGCATGCAACATTTATAATATTAATTAGTTTAAGTTACCTTTCAGAAGACAATTTTCTCCTACATAATTTACATGAGATCATGGGTTTGAGTGGAGTACCTAAACAAAATGCCTAATGATCCATGGTGACAGGGCATCTAAAGTACATACTTAATACACAAAAAGTTTCCATTCGAGCGTATGCATAATGATCCCCTCACACATGGCACAGCTGTGGCAAGAGTATCTCGTCATGATGGTGGGAAGGCTCAGCCAAGGCTTGGAATAGGTTACAAGGATGTCATTGACTATAGGCCAGGTTAAAACCCTAACGACTAAATGAGTAAAGGGGGGGACCCGAAATTTTAAATATACCCAAAATTTTGGGTGCTGTTGTAGCGGCTACAACAATAGGATAAAGCAATGTTTTTTGGATTGCATAGTAGTGGACATACACTTTAGCCATGTATGGGTTATTGGGTGCAAAGTATACTCCTTCATATCATTGACATAGCACTATATCATTATTGCATTGGGTAACATGGTTGAGTGATTTTTCTTGGGCCTATATAGTCAACATAGTCATTTGTATTGAATTTCACATAAGGAAGAGTTAGTTTCAGCCATGTGAGCACACATTAGTGCAATATATAGCCCTATATTCTATTTCATTTATCATTTCATAAAAATTGGTTGCACAATAGTTATCTTAGTCATGCATAGGAGAAAATCATGGTGATAAGCATGCATAGAAAAGAGTCATGATATTTTTCATAATTATTTATGTCCATCTACTGGCCATGTTTCAGCCTCATGTGGGATTATTTATGTCATTCTAACAAAACAACATATCATTGATATATCCTTGTATTTCACACATGAAGCCCTATATTTCATCATTTGGCCTTGGATTCATTGGTTTGTGGATTATTGCATGTGGAAAGTAGGCATAGGAAGAAAATAATGTTGATTAACATCAACATGAAGAAATATTTGAATACCTAGAATATGTGTAGGGGGAGCTTATACAATAGAGAGGCAAGCAAGGTATTGGATAGAGGCTTATTGGTTTCTTGTTGGTAGAAGATACTTTCATTCATCATGACTATTTTTCAGGAGTATTGGTAGTTGATCCTCATCAAAAAATCTATTGGTATCAACCTTTCCTATTATATTCAACATGGTGTCTCAGTGATGGAAGGCCGCCCCTTACCATTGGTGTCAAAGGGGGAGAGTGACATAGCCACTGGAAGAGAGTGAGTCCAGTTAGTTCGATATGAATGAATTTTGTTTGGTGTTTGTGGTTGTAGGTTGTAATTAATGAAAAAATAAGAGAATGTTGGTAGCATGGTGTTCATATTGATGTCAACCCTAGAGCCAATTATGGTGGCATTGATGTCAATATGCTTAGTGGCCTTGTGATGATGCTTTGATGGTTCATAGAGATGTTCTAGTTTTGTTGGAGGTTAACATGATGCTTAAGGATGTGATGGTGTAGGAGGTTTCAAATATGGGTGAGAGATTTTGTGTGATCCCTCTTTAATTATACAGACGTTGGTTCAAAGAGGCAAAACCACATCTGCAATTTTGGCAACCCATATTTTCTTTGAAAAATGAGCATCCATCACCTATATTAATCGTAAGTAACCAACATCCATGCTAGTATGTGCAAAAGAGAAATTACCACGGGAAAAAAGTAATGAATTTCCTAGAATATTGTTTAGAGAAGGTTCGATTGACTTGAATCTACAATGTTCATGTTGATTTGGTATCCAAGTAAGTGATATGAATGCATTGATTAAACTGAATGTGGAGGTGATTGTGGTTATGGAACGAATCTAGTACTTGGTCTGATCCAAGTAATGTTGAATTAGTTTCCAAATAGATGTGAATTTATTAACTAAATTAGTGGATTGATCTAATCTTCTAGTTGTGATATGCATTAATTATCCTGCTCGTGGAATGACTTAGTGATCTATTTCATTAATCACACAAAGGCTCTAAGTGTGATGGAACATTGATATGGTATGAACACAGTATGGTCATAGGTTCGAATTAATGATGGTAATGGATTGAATGTATCATCACTAGATTTGTTTTTTTGTGATCTATGCTTGATATATATCTCCTTGTATGGTTCTATGCCAATGTTAAAAGCATGAGTCTTGAATCTTATGCACATGAGATGTGAGAATAGACACTATGCCATTTGGAGGAGCAATTGAGCTGATCTAAGTTCTTAATGTAATGCGCGGAGCTTAAAAGTGTGCACAAAGTCAATGCGCTGAATATATGAAGTGTAGTGCATAAGGTTGAGAATGTTCATTGTGTGATTCATTGAAGGAGTGCGCATTTTTTAGTATGATTTTTGAGTAATCAAATGTGCAGGGTATAGACAATGATGAGTATATCTGGTAGCGATTCGCATAAATCCATATAAATTGTGTAAGATTAGGTTTCCAGTGTTTGAAGTGACAAGTGGTGAGATAGTGTGTACTTAAGGAGTGACAACGTGATAATTGTAGTGGTTATACACTTAGAGCGATGAATATTGGTAGCCTGTAGGTGTATATAGAAGAGATTGATTGACTTATTGTTGTAGCATAGGAGTGTGCATGCATAGGAGTACAATGACAGAATATTAGAGTGCATTGTTGTAGATTCAAGCAGTTGTAGCAATTGGTTATGTGTTATGCTTTATTTTACTCATAGTGTTATGCAGGGGAACCTCATTGAGTTAGACTACTTGTATGCTAATAGTTTGTGTCTGTAGGGGTCAATGTCTGAGGATGAAAGTTTATAAAGAGTCAATATATGTATTGTAGTATTTTTTATGGCTCATGCATTGTGATGAGAGGTGTATGTATGGTGTTTTCATATTTTATGTTCCATAGATCAATTGATGTCCTATTAAATATAACCGAGAAAGAGTATATGCATTTTGTAGTGTAAGCCATGTAATGTTTATATATTTTTCATATGTTGTTGGTCAAGAATTTTAGTGATTGAGCTAGGGTGTTTGAATCAGAATTGATGTTTTTGTTTGAGTATGTATTTGTTTAGCGAGAGGTATGTCGTGGTGGTTGGGATGATGAGTTTGATTTGAGAGCTAATCTTGTCGTGATGTATTAGCTGAGAGAGAATGTATTCTCCTGAGTTAATGTGAGGGAAGATTGATTGTCAAGTTGTATAGATTTTGATTGTGTTGATAGTGTTTTTGATGAGCTTATTTTCAGTGTGGATCGAGTCTAAAAATCGGATGAAATGAGGCCCATGATTTGTGGAGTTTTTCTACGTAGATTCAGTGTTAAAGTTGTGAAACGAGGTCCACAAGAGAGCTTAAATTTTGGGGAATTTAGTTAGGTAAGTGGTGGCCTGTAGTTTTCAAGGTGTGGTGGCATCCTTTGGGTAGAGGCCTGAGAACTTGGGAGTAGTGACTTCCATACAATGGTGGTTGGATAGAACATTGTTTTAATTTTAGGGCGAAATAGTTCTCTATTATAGATAATTGTATTTTAAAACTTTTTCAACAATTTTCACATTAAATTCACCCCATATCATCATTAACAAGTATGTGGAGAGAAAATTAGCATTAACAATGTAGTGGAATAGTAAGGGACGTTAGAAGAAAAAAATACACAATATAGACACTAGTATCTAGGTCAGAGGCGAGAGAAACCCTATAAGGGAGAAAACCCAGAATTAATTATTCTTCTTCTTAAATTTTCTTTAAATGTTTATCTAAGATACAATGTATAATTATAATAAGAAATAAATATTTCATCATCAATCACATTAGGCCTCCTAGGGTCAACCCCGAATCATATGAGATGCTCGTAACATGGCAACATACAAGCCTACCATGGATGTATTAACAAGCTCTCCAAAAATCCTCTAATAGGTCTCCATATCATTGTCACAAACAACATATATAAATTAATGTCTCAAGTAGCATATATATTATTCCCATAGTCATATCAATCACCGTCACAGGAAAGAGAAACACTACCCAAACATCTTAGTCATAAGATCAAGAATCACTTCCCAAACATATATGTCATAAGCAAAAGAATATCATTTTCATACATTATTGTAATAACTTAATATCATTGAATTTGGCCTCACAATAACTCAAAGAACAATGGAAAAAAATACAACCCACTTTCTATGCTCTAGAGATCAATAATTTAGATCCCACACCATCTTCCTTTACTCCTTCATAAGGGGCTATTCTTTAGGGAACAAAATCAACTTCTAACAGTCCTTCAAGTTTCCATACTAAATTATTTCAACAAGACACCACCTTGCAAAAAAATCAAACATGGATAAACAACTTACCTTTTATTTGGACATCTTCGTCTATCCTCCTAAACTTGGCCTTGTGCACACTGAAATCTAAGATTTTGGCTTAGGATTCCTATGGCACCCACATCATCGCTAGATGAGGGCATAAACCCCTTCAAAATGATACACACTCTTTTTTTCTCAAGCCTAGAATCTTTGTGTTATTATTTGGGATAAAACAACCTCCTTTTAAACCTCATATCTACTCAGACAAGGGCTTGTCCCTTCGACAATAAGTATAAAAACTTTGGCTTAATGTACATGGAATTACACCTCCAAAAACATGCACATATCTTGCTCGAAACTTCCCACAACCTCAACTAATGATATTCCCTAAACTTGACCTTAATCAAACACAGAAAAATTTTGTCCTCCTTTCACTTGAAAGGCCTCCTATAGACTATGTATTCTTCTTCAAATGCTATAGAAATATTCATGTGAGAGAAAGAGAGAGAGGCTCCTTTTCTTAATTTGGTCCCTTTTGTCCTTCCTTTAACACATTCACATGGGAGAGCAGAAGACGAAGTACTTGTGATGTGTGTGATGAATGATATCCAAGGCCTATATATATATATATATATTAAATGATGGAGGAGAAAAGTGTTTCCTTTTTGCCAAGGTGTCCCTTTACTTAGTGACGTTGACTTGAGGAAAATCCCCTCTTGATAATATTTAAAAATATTTATGAAATTCCTTGATGTTGTTTGCCCAAATAAATTTCTGCCACATTAAATAATAGTGAGAGTGTGAAGGAAATTAAAATAATAATTTCCTTTATCCATTTTTCAATTCTCTCTTAAGGAAATATGGTTTATCTTTGGGGTAACTGGGATTGTCCTAGGGTAATTGGATTTCTCCTGGGTAAATTTATCTCGAAGTTGCCCCCAATTTCAACACATTAGGTGTTGGGAAATCCTACAGGTGGTGGCCTACAAAGTCATGGGAGTGGTGGCTTCCAGAAGATGGTGGTATGCCAATTTCAGGAAGTGGTGACTTCCGACAGGTAGTGGCCTGGAGCGAGAGTTTATCGCATAATTAACAAGTTTTGGCTTGCATACTAGTGGTGGCTAGTGCATATGTAAAATAATATTTTCAATAATAGAAGAAGAGACAAAGAATAACAATAGATGGTGGTTGTTCTCCGGGAGGGGTTTACACCTTACATCCTGTGTCTTCATGTGTTCATTTGTTAATGGTTACTCTTATGTTTATCTGCTTTGATGTTCTTATGTTTTTATAGCTACTCATGGTTCATGGTTGATTGTTGGTGATTATATTTGGTGTTGCTAACTAATGAATGATTCAATTAAATTGTAAAGAAGGGGAAAAGGTGGTTAAATTGTTCCATCAAGTACAATGTTGATTCACCTCCCCCCTCCTCCCTCTCAATATTTTCAAGCTTCCAACAAATTTCATGAACTCCATGGTCAAGATTGGCATTAGTCGAATCCTAAAACATTCTAGGATGAAATAGATTGTCACTTTTGTGACACTAAAAGGTTTAAATATTAAAAAATACTTTCTATGAAAATGTATAACATATTCCCATTTTAAATCTCGATTTCAAAATATTTTCATGCTACAAACTTTGTAAACATTTAATCTTAACAAAACTTTGGTGAACTTGGAGCACTTCACTTAATTATTCCTAAGTATAAAAATAAAATTTTTAAGTACTTCAAATATTTCTCACTTAAAGTAAACTAAATTTTATTTTAGTGAAAATTAATCATAACATGAATTATTATTATTGAATAATAAATTAGATGTTAGAGATGGAAATTAAAGAAATAAATGTCATCCACTCATAAAAACACTACATAAAACTTTTAAAAAACAAAATGAAGTATATGGAAATCACATAGGTGTTTATGTATAAATGAAAATGATATAAAATGCAATTTTTGTTTTGTTTTTTTCTTTCTTTCTTGTGTCTATAGGAATTGAAAATCGGGGTAGGCTCGTACTCGCACGACACAAGTTGATTATGATCACTACCCTGAGTCTCTAAGTGAAACCATGTGTGTCCCCACACAAGGATTACAAGGCTTTTAGGGGGAATTTGAACCTTGAACCACAGATTGCCCAAAATATTCATATCATAGCGATCATCAATTGAGATGCCCTCTTGGGGGCATAAAACACATAATTTTAAACTAATGTTTCTAGCAAAATTTTTATGAGATAATTTTTTATTAGTTGCTAAAATAAAAATAAAAAAAAATTCATGAGTTCCATAGTGAAAATTGGGCATTGGTCAACTTTGAAAATATTGTAAGATGAAAAAAAATTCTCTCTTAAAATGTGCAACATATATCTAAATTAAATTTCAGCTTCGGAAGATTGTTACTTTAGAACCTTGCAAACTGTTTAACTTTGCAAAACTATGATTATCGTGGAACAATTCTCGTAATTCTTTTTGAGGATATAAATAAAATTTTAAAGAATTCAAAATAGTTTCTTATTTTCTTGAAAATAAACCAATTTTAGGGTCTTGTTGAGTTAGGGTGAGTTGCTAACCCTAGTTGCTCTACCCTGTAATCTTCTACCTCTTCACCGTGATTTTCTTCAACAGGTTTCTAGTGCTAGTATGGTCATTGTTTCCTCTTCCAGGTTCAGCTTGGTTGGAGTTTTGAGGGGATGGAGCTTAAATGGCTCATTTTCGTGCCTCTACTCGCTATATTGGGTGCCTACACATGGATTGGGTCTCTTGTATTGATTATGTCTGTTTGTTTCGATATTTATGCCGCACTCAATTTTTCTCATCACCATTCCATCTGCTTTGTGTGTCAAAACTTCTCTAACAATGCTTCACACTTTTTGTCGGGCTTTGCGACCCTTTTTATTTTTTTCTTTGTCATTGCAGAGCTATTGTAGGGATCTTTGGTTTGTGGGTCATGTGCATTGTCGTTTTGTTGCGCTGCCATTTTTGTGAAGAGTTGAGGGGATGGGGTTCTTTAACCCCTTTTCGTCCCTTTTCATGTCATTTCAGTGCAAAGACTCTATGTTGGCTCCTTCTGGGTTTTTGGTTTGTTTCATGGGGTTGTTGTGGTCTTTTGGGGTGGATCTCGAGCCCTTCTTTGTCTTTATTTACCATCTTGTTGTGTGAATGTAGATTGTATGTTTTTTGGTAGGCCTGTATGCCTTTTTAGGTTTTCATGCTTAATAGCTTATGGCATGTGTGCGAGATCTTTTGCTAGACAAAACTACATACCTTGGTTTTTCTACTTTACTTCGCTTTTAGGTCAAGATTTTTGCATATAAGGTTTCATTCCCTGCTCCTCTAATTGACATATATATACTTTGTGTCATATTTAAAGCTCATTACATACACAAAATGTGTGTTTACAAATTGTAATTTTATTCTTTGTTTTACATAATAATTTTTTTTTTTTTTTTTTTTTTTTTTTTTTTTAATTTTAAATATTAGTAATTATTATTATTATTATTATAATAAAAAATATGACTATTCAATAAAAATTAAAAACCAAGAAATAAATTTAAAAAAATTAGCATTACTCATTTATATAAACATTGAAAATTTAAAAGAAAAAATAAAATGTATGAAAAGATTATATGTAGATTAAAATTATATATATATATAAAAGAGTCTTAAAAACAAGGTTTCCAATAAAATTTCCCCTATACTGTTGTATTATTGAAAGAGCAAGGGTGCAATGGAAGAGGAGGGAAATAATCAAGTAGTGGACCATGGGCCCTTCCCAACCAACTTTTGCTGCAGGTTGGTCGTTCGGATAACGATGGGCAGTCACACAGAAATATGGCCGAAATATGGGAGGAGGCCATAGCAGCCAATATTGACTAGATTTATATAAAGTTGTTTATTATAATTTAGTAGTAGCAGGTATTATTAACTATTATGTATAAATACACATTATCACTATTTTAAATTATGTATTAAAGATGGATTAAGATTAAACCTTCCCATTTGTCCAATCTTTTTAAGTCGTAAACTTTTAACTTCCTTAAATTTGACCGAATCTCATCCTTAACCAAACCAAAATACTTTTAAGTTTTATACAATTTTGAATTATTAAAATTTTAAATGTAAACCTTTAAAAAATTATATTTAATGATATATTTTCTTTTCGTTTAATCAATTTAAAATAATAATAAAATTTGAATTAATTATAGTTCATAATAATTATTTTTAAAATAACATAATTAATTAGCACTAAATTAATTTTATACCTATTGAAATTCTTCGTATTCAATAGAATCCGTTGAAAAACTCTGACTCATTACATACGTATTCAATAGATCCGTTGAGAAATTACAACTAACTATATAATAATCCATAAGTTACTCATGTTACTTGTAAGTCCTTTCCCTCCAAATCCATTTTGAAAAGAAACTCAAGAGATTTAAATTTTATAATAAAAACTGAAAATCCAAATAATTGTACTACATTAATTCATGTACCCAGCTCACTTATCTCACCATATAACTCCAGTGCTTGCAGTTCTTAGTTTTCAATACAAATAATTTATAATTTAGTTTTCATGACTGAAACTGAAAATCCAAGTAGGCCAGTGATACCAGTTGAAACCTAATACTTGTGAAATGACTTTTTACCTTTGACTTCCAAATCATTGTACAAATCTCTGAGTGTACTATGAAAATTTATATAAATTTGAAAATAGAAAAAATGTAACTTCTTTTGAATTGATGATGAGTGGTAAGAAAAGAAGAGAAACCAACATGGAAATGGAAATGTACATAAATTTGAAATTAAAAAAAAATGTAACTTCTTTTGATTTGATGATGAGTGGTAAGAAAAGTAGAGAAACCAACATGGAGATGTCTTTATAGTTTTAGGCAACTTGGATATACATGTGTAAACTAATATTCATCTATTAATGGGATGTTGATAAATTCATTACAAAAGAACAATAACTTATCAAAATCATTCTTGATAGATTGATAATGTTGGATGTCTACTGTTAATGAGATGAAAAATCCTCTCAAAGAAGAACACATCACAGGGAATCCTGAGAGCCCCCTAGTTCTCGTATCTGAATTCTTGTACAAAAGCCTCCAACAGCTCAGCAAATAGGGGATGGTTGAGAACTCTAGCATCGATCACAAATCTCATAACAATATCCTTCCCTACATACACAAGCAGGAATCCCTTAGGAACATTATTGCTGTCGCCTGAATCATGTTTAATTCTCTCGGTTTTGTTGGAATTTCTAATTTATTCCAAACAAAAAGGGAGAACAAAAGGTTCTCCTCTACAACACAGAGTTTTAAAAAAATTGCTGAATGATAGACAGAGATGGCATAAAAAATTCTTTTCATTAAACATAAAACAATCCTATTACAAACTGATGTCTTTCCACTGCTGGGAGATTACAAAAAAAAAACTTCACAGTGCCCTGCACTCTACTCTCTGTCTTCTTCTTCCAAGCCTGCTGGCTTTTACATTCACATTCAACAACTTCTTCTCATTTCACTGTGTATATAAAAATATACTCTCACTCTGTTGCATATAAGCCTTCAGGCTTTGCAATGCTCTCTGTATGTTTTAAAACAACACTCTACTATATATGAAAACAATACACTATATGTTTTAACACACCACCCAAAATATGCCTTCAGGCTCTTTTTACCTTTGTGGCGCAACACAATATAAAAATAATAAAACTATTATAAACATATGTTTATTATAAACTTTACAAAGTTTATAATGAACATATTACATTTCGTTATGAGTATTATAACTAAGGTTTAAACTTATAGTTTCGCGTGGCATTTTAACATAAAACATAACATAATACATTTACCGCATTAACATGAGGTTTGAACCATGGTTTAACAACATACGAACCCAGACCTCAAACAAAATTTAATCGTATTTCATTGCAAATTTGCGTCACAATTTTGTGTGACGTCACAAAGCCCAAACTCCGCGCGAACGAAATCTGATTGGCTGTTGATGGGGCCCATCAGGCTTCAAACGATTTATGAACTGTCTTATATAAAAAGTTCGCATAACAAATGGTTGAGGTGACGTCATGGCAATTTGGCACGTGAAAAGTTTATGAAATCGGATTCATAAAAGTTTCGGGTTCGGTTTTGGGTTTGCTGAAATGGCTTTAAATTTGTGCGAAAAGCTACTATTGGTCCACGTGCTCGCTGAGCTGGCAGTGGGACCCGGCTCCCTTGTGGCTCCAATTCAAAATGTTAAAATTGGCGCGAAAACAAAATTTGGTTGGTGAGGGCTTTGAAAGCCGATTTGAAATTGTTTTTAAAACTCTGTTTGTTGTGTGGCTAGAGCCATGATAACTTCAATGCTTCTGCAAGGTAGTTGCTGCCCAAATCGTCCTTACAGCTTCATTAAACCTCTGTTGAATACACCATGGTGTGCACTCAACCTTTGCGCCTGCTGTACCTATCTACAGTTGAAGTTAACACTTCAACACTCCCCCTTAAGTTCAACTGCTAGGTTATCTATCATACCCATGCATTTCCTCAAATATTCAAAACTCTTTTGACCCAATGGCTTTGTCAGAATGTCTGCAAATTGCTCCTCTGTTCTGCAATGTTTCAAAATTGTTTCTCCATTGTTCACTAGCTCCCTGATTTAGTGAAACTTGGCATCTATGTGTTTTGTTCTTTTGTGAAACACAAAAATCTTTAACAGTGCTATATCTGAGCTATTGTCACAATATATCACTGTACCTTTTACCTGTTCTTGGCATAAATTCCTCAACATTCTTCTCATCCACACTACTTGACATGCTGCTGCTGTAGCTGCCACATACTTTGCCTCTGCTGTAGACAATGCTACAATAGGCTGTTTCTTAGAAGCCCATGAAATGGCTCCTGAACCCATATGAAAAACATAACCAGATGTACTTTTCCGGTCATCTATACTTCCAGCCCAATCACTATCAGTATATCCAATCAATTCAGAATTTTCTGAAGTAGTATATAAAATTCCATACCTTTTAGTTCCTTTCACATACCTCATAATTCTTTTTGCTGCTTGCCAATGTGCCTCCTTTGCCCTTTCCATAAATTTGGAAATTAAACTCATGGCATGCATAATATCAGGCCTAGTTGCAGTCAAGTACATGAGGCTGCTAGCTATGCTCTTGTACAAACTAGGATCAAAATCCTTACTGCTGTCCTCTTTGCTGAGTTTCAATCCCATTACTGTGGGAGTAATTTCTGCCTTGCAATCCTGCATGTTAAATCTTTCCAAAACTTCATTTACATATTTAGCTTGAGAGATAAATATTTTATTTTCATTTTGCTCTACTTCTATTCCTAAGAAGTATTTCAACAATTCCATGTTAGTCATTTCAAATTCATCCTTCATGACTGTTTTAAAATTCTCAATGAGGTAATTATCATTACCTGTGAATATCACATCATCAACATATAAAACAACAGTCAACATCTTACCATCTTTCTCTTTGATGTATAATGTGGGTTCTCTTTCGCATTTTTCAAACCCATTTTCCAGTAGATAGGAATCTATCCTACTGTACCATGCTCTTGGCGCTTGTTTCAGCCCATAAAGAACTTTCTTCAATCTACAAACTTTGTGTTCTTGGCCCTTTTTCTCATAGCCCAGAGGTTGTTCAACATAAACCTCTTCCATCAATAATCCATTTAGGAATGCTGATTTCACATCCATTTGGTAAAATTTCCACTTGTGTTGTGCTGCTATGGACAACACTGCTCTCACTATTTCCATTCTTGCAACCGGTGCAAATGTTTCCTCATAATCTCTTCCATGTTGCTGCTTGTATCTTTTGACAACAAGTTTGGCCTTGTGCCTTTCAATCTTACCTTCAACATTGCTTTTGGTCTTGTAGACCCATTTCACTCCAATGGCTTCTTTACCTTTTGGGAGATCAACCAATTCCCATGTTTTACTCTTCTCTATGGCATTCATTTCTTCATTCATAACATCTATCCATTTTTTATATTTTATAGCTTCTTCAAAATGAAAGGGATCATCTACATGACAATATAATGCAAATAAAGAGTTCATACCTTCATTTGCTACTTCTTGCTCATAGATCTAATTCAGACTTCTGAATCTTTTTCCTCTTTCACTTGGTGTACTTGTGCTTGTAGAAGCACTCAAATCTGCTCCTTGTGGTGTGCTTGGAGAAGCACTCTCATTTCTTCTCAAGGGTGTCCTCATTCCTGCTTGTGGTGTCCCTTGCTGTCCTTGTGTTGGTGGAGGTGATGCTGCTAATGAGAGATGTATTTCAGCCATCTCTTCCTCATTTTCATCATGAGATAAACAAATTTTTACATTAATTGTTTTTTCAATGCTTCCATCCCGAGCTTCTTCTTTAATAAACTGAACATCTCTGCTCACAACAAATTTCTTAGTGGATGGGTTATACAACCTATAAGCTTTGGATTCTTCACTGTATCCAATAAACACACACTTCTCCCCCTTGTTGTCCAACTTCTTTCTTAGCTGATCTGGAATGTGTGCATAAGCCACACAACCAAAAACTTTCATGTGGGTGACACCTTGTTTTATGCCACTCCATGCTTCTTCCGGAACTCTGTTCATTACTACTTTTGTTGGGAATCTATTCAAGATGTATGCTGCACAATGTACAGCTTCAACCCAATATTTTTGGCAAATGTTTTGCCTTAAACATACTTCTTACCATGTCCATGATGGTCCTATTTTTCCTTTTAGCAACTCCATTTTGTTGCGGTGTATACCTTGCTGTAAATTGCTTATGAATCCCATTTTCTCTGCAAAAATGCAGAAATTTCTTTGAGATATACTCACCTCCTCTATCTGTTCTTAAAACTTTAATATGCTGCCCACTTTGGTTCTAAACAGGAGCCTTAAAGTGGCAGAACTTCTCAAACACTTCACTTTGATATTTCAAGAAATAAACCCATGTTTTTCTTGTGTAATCATCAATAAAAGTCAACATATAATGGCTGCTTGCTAGTGATGGTGTTTGCATTGGTCCACACAAATCTGAATGAACAATTTCTAAGGGTGCCTTTGCCCTTATGCTCTTTGCTGTTGGAAAACTTTCTTTGTGTTGTTTACCCAAGATACAACCTTCACATAAGCTGTCCGGTTTCTCAATCAATGGTAATCCCTTTACCATTCCTTTCCTATGCAACAAATTAAGACCTCCAAAGTTGATATGTCCAAATCTCAAATGCCATAACTAGTTTTCATCCTTTGCTTCTCTTTGGAATGTCTCTTGTGTCACTGCTGCTATTTCTTCTCCTTTCTTCAAATTTGCTCTCATCTTGAGAGGGAACATTCTATTTCTTGTCATCTTCACTTCAACAATACATTGTTTGCTCGGTGGTTTATCCATGATGGTGCATACATCATCTTCAAAGAAAACATTGTAGCCCTTTTGAATGAGCTGCCTAATGCTTAACAAATTCCATTTCATACTAGGCACATAATAAACATATGATATGGTCTTCTTTTCTCCTTTATTTGTCAAGACACCTACACTACCTTTCCTATGACAGAGACCTTATTGGCTATCCCCAATGTAACTCGAGACTTTACATTTTCATATAAAATGGAAAACATGGCAATGTTTCCAGTCATATGGTTGCTACATCCTGAATCTAGAAACCATATATCTTCATTCTTTTCGTCAGCCATATTACATGCTAAAAACAATCTATCTTGGCTGATATTTTCTCTAGTAAAATTGGCACTGGGTCTATTACCCATGTCACTCTATTTCTTCCTACATTCATTAGCATAATGGCCATAATTATTACATTAATGACATTGGACTTGGGATTTATCATACCTTTGTCCATGTGCTTGATTTTTTCCACCTTGCTGGCTGCTGCCTTGGCCTTGATTTTGATTTTGATTGCTGCCCCTTCCTTGTGTATTTGCAGGGTTGTTTCTTCCTCCTCTGTTTTGGCTTCTGCCTCTTCCTTTTCCTCTGTAGTTTCCTTTGCCTTGACCTCTTCCTCTTCCAAAGACAATCGGGTCTTGAAGGCATGTTCCAAAGATGAGTTTTCACTTCTACCCAATATTTTTTCATGTGTCATCAGTAATGCATGAAGTTCATCAACTGAAAAACTTGAGAGATCCTTTGTCTCTTCAATGGTTATGACTATCACATCAAAATTTGAGGGTAAACTCCTTAAAACTTTCTCCACTATCCTTCTTTCTTCAAGTGTTTCTCCATGAGACCTTATCTGTGTGACCATTGCAATCACATGTGTGAAGAATGAGTCTATGTTATTAGACTCTTTCATGTAGAGAGTTTCAAAATCTCTCCTTAGTAATTGTAGTTTTGCTGTCTTCACCTTCTCCATACCTTGATAGGCTGCCTTGAGGGTATCCCATGTATCCTTGGACCTCTTAGCTGCTGCTATCCTTGGGAATACACTTTCATGCACTGCTTGATAGAGAAAGAAGAGGGCTTTTGAGTCCTTCTTCCTATTTCTCTTCAAAAAATCTTTCTCTGCCTGTGACAAGGCATTAAAGGCCTATTCATCTGCTGGTTCTTCCAGACCATCTTCAACAAGCTCCCATAAATCTTGAGAGGCAAACAGGGCTCTCATGGTGATTTCCCAATAGTCATAGTTCTTCCCATTAAACTGTGGGAGTTGAGTATTTCTCATACTCGTGCTTGTGCTAGCTCCTGCCATTGCTAGCACACTAAACTATGCTCTAAACTTGACTGTAATTTTTAAATAAACTGTCTTCAACAAGACTTCACTGTAATGCACTTTTCAAACAATAACAAAACTTTGTTTTGAGAAACACCTTGGAATTTTGCTGAGCCTTCACACTGTTGGAGAACTGCTGCAACAAATCCTTCCTTCAGCTTCTTTGACTATCCTTCAAAGAGTTTGGACTAGCTCCGATACCATGTTGGAATTTTTGATTTATTCCAAACAAACAGGGAGAACAAAAGGTTCTCCTCTACAACATAGAGTTTAAAAAACAATGCTGAATGATAGACAGAGATGGCATAAAAAATGTTTTTCATTAAACATAAAGCAATCCTATTACAAACTGATGTCTTTCTACTGCTGGGAGATTACAAAAAAAAAAAACTTCACAGTGCCTTGCACTCTACTCTTTGTCTTCTTCTTCCAAGCCTGCTGGCTTTTACATTCACATTCAACAGCTTCTTCTCATTTCACTATGTATATAAAAATATAGTCTCACTCTATTGCATATAAGCCTTCAGGCTTTGCAATGCTCTCTGTATGTTTTAAAACAGCACTCTACTATATATGAAAACAATACACTGTATGTTTTGACACACCACCCAACATATGCCTTCGAGCTCTTTTTACTTTGTGGTGCAGCACAATATAAAAATAATAAAACTATTAGAAACATATGTTTATTATAAACTTTACAAAGTTTATAATGAACATATTACATTTCGTTATGAGTATTATAACTAAGGTTTAAGCTTATAGTTTCGCACGACGTTTTAACATAAAACATAACATAATACATTTGCTGCATTAACATGAGGTTTGAACCATGGTTTAACAACATACAAACCCGGACCTCAAACAAAATTTAACCGTATTTCATTGCAAATTCGAGTCACAATTCTGTGTGACGTCACAAAGCCCAAACTCCACACGAACGAAATTTGATTGGTTGTTGATGGGGACCACCGGACTTCAAATGATTTATGAACTGTCTTATATAAAAATTTTGCGTAACAAATGGTTGAGGTGACGTCATGGCAATTCGGCACGCGAAAAATTTATGCAATCAGATTCATAAAAGTTTCGGGTCCGGTTTTGGGTTTGCTGAAATGGCTTCAAATCTGTGCAAAAAGTTGCTATTGGTCCATGTGCTGGCTGAGCTGGCAGTGGGACACGGCTCTCTTGTGGCTCCAATTCAAAACGTTAAAACTTGCGCGAAAACAGAATCTGGTTGGTGAGGGCTTTGAAAGCCGATTTGACATTGTTTTTAAAACTCTGTTTGTTGCATGGCCAGAGCCACGATTTCTTCAATGCTTCTGCAAGGTAGTTGCTGCCCAAATCATCCTTACAACTTCATTAAACCTCTATTGAATACACCATGGTGTGCACTCAACCTCTGCACCTGCTGTACCTGTTTGTAGTTGAAGTTAACACTTCAACAATTTTTCTCCATCTTGACAAATGCCACTGGCCGCCTAGAGGAACAGATATTGGTCACTCTTTGTAGCAAACAATTCAACTGGCCCGTTCTCCACGAGATTAGGAAGAAACGAGCCTTCACCAGATTTAGCAAAGCAGGAGAATATCTGGAATAGAATACAACGCCTCGGATAAATTGCTATAGCACTAAAAATATGATATAGTCTCAATTATGGAGGCCCTTGCAAGTAGAAGAAATGAGAGACAATATATTATATAGGAAATGCACGCTGAGAAATGATACGATACTTCGTGTACCTTCCATGTGATATTGTTTTTTCATATATATGTAGCATTCGACTTAAGAAAAAAACAAAAATTCACCCTCAATTTGAAAAGTCAAACCAAAATCGAACGTGGAGAGTCAATAATTGCTCGCATTTTGAACAAGTGCTGCAGGCAGCGATAGTCCCTGTAGGGAAAATTTGATTAAAAAACCTTCCAAACTCTGATAAATTTTTTTCTTTTTTGCAATACTGAGAAATTTTTTTCTTTGTTTGCCTTACTGAGGTAACTACGAAAGAATTGATATTTCATTTTCCTTTTGGGTAAACCAAGTTGAACAATCCCATATGATCTGGTTAACTGAACAAATCTTTTATCCCTTTAATGGACCAAATATGTTCATGTTATAATATTTGTATATATTTTAATTTGATCCATTAATGGAACAAATATGTTCATGCTATACTAGTTGTATATATTTTAATTTGATCCATTAATGAAACAAATATGTTCATGCTATAGTAGTTGTATATATTTTAAAATCAAATTAGCCATATGCCACTGTAATTCTCTATATTTTAGAATCAAATTAGCCATATGTCACTGTAATTGTCTATATTTTAGAATCAAATTGGTCATAGATCATTTCAATGTGGGCTAGTGAGGCTGGCTAAATTCATGGCATCATAATTTTGTAAAAATATCCACAACGATCAACTAAAACGTAAACATGTTAGTCTTGATTGATTTGATTGATGTTGTAATACCCACAAGGACGACCAACTAAAGCATAAACCTGCTAATCTTTTACGACCAGCTAAAACATGAACCTGTTAATCTTGATTGAAAGAGTTATAGTCGTCATTGAATATTAAAAAAAAAAATACAATGCTCTTGTTTTTTAAATAGGAACAATTCTGGTCTGAAATATTGTTATGAAAATAGCTATTGCCTTCCCAATATGATATCATTGATATGTTTTCCTTACTTAACATAACCATCAGTTCAAGATAAAGCTTGATATGAAGTTTTAATAAGGATTTACTCTTATGTTAAGATTTTACTCTTAGCTTCTGTATCAGAACTTACTATGGAACGCTTGAATTATTCTGCTTCTTTATGGGAACGTTCCATAGAAATCTCGAATTATTCCTCTATTGCAAACCAAGGATTCCACAACTTTCACCGGAGTTTGGTTCCGCATGATTCGACCAAGGATTTCCCAGCTTTCACTTATTTTGGGGACAAAAACCCCAACGCAAAGACAAAATCCCCAACGCTTGCGTTGTGGCCTATGCATCCTTCAGTTCAAGCATTGTTAAATTTGCCATAATAGAATATGTAAAATCTCCATAATGTTATTTGAAATCGTTACGACTGAATTTAAAAATCAATTTTTAATTACTGTATATGCAAAACATTTCATCTCTCAAATGCAAAATATTGCATCTCTCAAACTGGCTGACCAGTGGAAAAATGCAATAACTCCCCCAAACAATAGCTTTTAGCATACACCTGAAAGGTTGCTCTATTCACCGTCACCAGTCTCTCTGGCTGGTCACTCGATGATGCCAATGGGTGGGTCTGAAGTATAAAATTTGCAAATGTTTTTATGTTTTTTTTTGCATTTATTATTTAAAATTTTTACCTACAACATGGAATATATGTGTGAAGATCTCTCACTTGAAATATATATGTGAAGATATCTCACCTCCACTGCGGATACCATTTCTTTGAATGTTTCTTTGTCTTTGTTTGATACTTTTTGACAAATCAGTGGTTTTGGTTTTGCATCGCAGTCCATTGGGACTTCCCACTTCTGAGAAATCTCAAGATCTTGGTTTTTCTGGGACTGCACACTTTTGAGAATTCCTAGGCAATGGAAATAATGAACTACGAACTTGGTTGAACCAGAATTATGCTTTAAATGAAGAACCAAAGCGGCATACCTACCAGTTTAGTCATCCAAATGAAAACGCAGAAGCCTTATACCTACCATACCTACTAGATTTTTCCTTCAAATGAAAATGGGGAAGACATGCAAGATGCCATGAAGTGTAATGAGGTGGCTTTGGAGCTGATGCCGTGTCTTTGGAGGGGTTGTTTTGAAATACTTATTTGGATCACTCCGCACTGGCGAAAGCATTAAATGTTTACCAAATAATGCTAATTACATCTTAGCATTAAACCAACATTGAAGCCAATTGTGACACTATTATCTTATGTTTAATAGAATCATACAGTTTTCTGAGCAATAAGAGGTAAAAATTAAAACTTTGAATACAACTTTGTTTACGTTAATATTTATGTTCAAACATAGGTTAAAACATCCAAAACTGTGATCCGTCAAAGCATTTTAATGTTAAGTCAACATCAATAGAACGCTATAGTCCTTGCGCTGCTCTAGGAAGGGACTAATAAGCAACGGAAAGTGTGGAATATTGAAGTGTACTGAAGACCATACTATTGAGGTGGGAATATTTAAGGAGAGAGTAACCATAGTGTGAGTCAGAGTAAACCGATGGTTTTGTTTTCTATTTTTTTGTTTTTATTCTTTACTGGTAGGAAGGTTCAAAATTTCAAAACGTTGTAATTTAACCAGTTTGTTTTTGTAAATCTAGGTTATAGATATCAAACTATAAGATTTTTGGGTGCTCATGAAGTTTTTGATGGTGCTGAATCTATTTCCATTATAAAAAACATGATTCAACCATTGCTACTACAAGATTTTTTTTTTAAAATTCACAGATTTCAACTACTTTTGACCATACAAACAATATCTCTACCTACTTAAACAACTCCTTTGACACCACACAAAAAATTAAAAAGACAAACCAAAATGGAACGTGGAGAGTCCACACTTTCTCAAATTTTGAATAAGCAATTGAAAGTGTGGAATATTTAAGTATACCGAAGACCGTACTGTCGAGTGGGAATATTTAATTAGAGAGTAGACCATAGTGTGAGTCAGAGTAAACTCACGGTTTTGTTTTCTATTTTTGTTGTATTTATTCTTTACTAGAGCAGTTTGGAATTTCAAAACATACCAACAATCAAATCCGAAGTTCTTTCCATCTTCATTTATAACAATTTTGTCATGGGTCATTGAAAACTGTTAAACAATTTTGTTATAAGCCTTTACTTGTTTTCGGAAAATCAAATCATTTGCCAAATTTTATATCTATTTGAATCGATTTCTAACCAGTATAATATGCAGGGTTGTTGTTTAGTAGTGGTATTTTTTTAATGCAGAATATAATTGAGAACTTAAAAAATTTATTAATATTAAATGTATGTGACAACCTAAGTTATCAATATTAATTGTTCTATTGTTCAAACATGAATGAGTAATGGTCTCTCCATTTAAATATTTGTTTATATATATATATATATATATATATATATAAACAAATATTTAAATAGAGAGACCATTACTAATTCATGAATACTAATTTTATATATATATATATATGAAATTAGTATTCATGAATTAGTAATGGTCTCTCTATTTAAATATTTGTTTATATATATATATATATATATATATATATATATATATATATATATATATATTTGAAATTAGTATTTAAAATACTTTCAAAAAATTAGTTAATTCTAAATCGATAAGGAAATGAATGGATTTTATTAAAATTATAGAAATCTAATAATTATGTGAGAGTTTTAACATATTCCTCTATGCACTTGCTTTGTTGCAGGAACTTGAGCTTCTCTAGATGGCATCTTAATGCATCTATTTCATTGTCCATTTGCCTTAATCTTTACTGTATTGGAAATGTTCATCTCTTAATGCATCTATTTAATCATCCATTTGCTTAATTTTTACTATATTGGAAACGTTCTGCTCTTAGATTTCGAGCATTTCCTGTTGCTGTTAATGTATGATTAGTTGGATAATGTGAAGTCCCATGAGGTTGTCCTCAAGCTTAGGGAAAATTTCTCACAGTTCACTAACCCTGACCTATGTCCTTTTCCTCCTCTGCAATTTCCATCCTCTGTAATTTCCATGGATTGATCTGGGTCTAATGCCCTGTGGCAGAACTACCCACTTCTAAATCCATCTTGAGAGCTACCACAATGTTTCCAAACCACTTTGTAAGAAGTCTGCAACACCCTATTTCGCCAACTAACTCCCAAATATGCATTATATCCTTCGCACTCGGCAGGAATGCACAAATGTAGTTCTCCCACAGGGGAAATTTTTTTAGTTATTCTAAGTGACATGGATTTACTTGAATAATGGTGATGAGTAAGCCTAACAACTAGAAATGGTTGTCCTCAAGGAAAACCATGTTGATTTTCCAAATAATTATAATAGGTAGTCTAAACATTTTGTTTTTTTTTTTTTCGCTGAAAATTCATGGAAATTTTGGTAAGATTTTGATAAAATCTGGTAGAATTTTTTGTAAATCTAGGTTAGAGCTATCAAAATTCAAGATTTTTGGTTATCCCAGAGGTTTTTGATGGTGTTGAATCCATGATTCAAACACTACTAGTGAGAGATTTCTTGAATTTTTTTCAGTAAGATTTTTGCCATTTTTGAAGTGGGCAAATCCTCAGCCTCTATAGACTACGGCTATTTTCCTACTATTTGAAAATTAATTAATTAATTAATTAATTATATATATATATATATATATATAATTATTAAAATTTTAAATTTAAATATTTTTAATTATTACAACAATTTTGAAAAATAAAAAATAAAAAATTGTTTTTTATCTATTTAATAAAATAAAAATAAAAATAATATTCATATTAATTATAATTCATAAAATCATTTTCAAAATAATACATTTAATTAAAAATAAATTCATTTTGTACGTATTGAAATTCTTCATATTCAATAAGATCTATATGAAAAATTAAAAATCCGAAAAAATAATTACGAAAAATCCGTCACTTGCAGCTCACCTATTTTACCTGTAACTCCTTTCCCTCATGTCTTTATACCTAATTACAAATTATATATATATATATATATATTAATTAAGGATTCTATCATTAGAAATAATTTGAACTTTATTTTCCAAATCCATTTTATATGAAACTCAAAAGATTTAATTTTTATAATAAAAAATGAAAATCCAAATAATTGTGCATTAATTCATGCACCCAGCTAACCTATCTCACCAGGTAACTCGAGTGCTTGATGCAGTCCTTAGTTTTCATTACAAATAATTTATAATTTAGTTTTCATGATTGAAACTGAAAATCCAAGTAGGCCAGTAATACTAGTTGAAACTTAATACTTATGAAATGACCTTTTACATTTTACTTCCAAATCATTGTACAAATATCTCAGTGTACAATGAAAATGCACATAAATTTGAAATTAGAAAAAATGTAGCTTCTTTTGATTTGATGATGAGATGATGAGTGGTAAGAAAAGTAGAGAAACCAACATGGATATGGATTTAAATTTGATAGAGTGTCTTAACAGTTTGAAGTAAACTGGATATACATGTATAAACTAATATCCATCCATTAATGGAATCTTAATACATTCATTATAAAAGAACAACACCCTATCCAAAATCATTGATGACAGATTGATAACATTGGATGTCTTCTGTTAATGAGATTAAGAATCCTCTCAAACAACAACAGATCACAGGTAAACCTGGGTGCTCCCTGGTTATGGTATCCAAATTCCTCAGTAGAGGCCTGCAACAACTCTGCAAATAGGGGATGGTTGAGAACGCTGACATCTATAACAAATCTCATAACAATATCCTTCCCTACATACACAGGCAAGAATAGTCGCACTAAAAAACATGAAAAAGTCGCACTCGATTTGAATAGTCAAACCAAAATTGAATGTGTAAAGTCAATGATCGCTTACATTTTGAATAAGCAACTGAAAGTGTGGAATATTTAAGTATACTGAAGACCGTACTGTTGAGGTGGAAATATTTAATTAGACGGAAAGGCACACCGTGAGTCAGAGCGTGAGGCTAGAAATGATGAAAGGAAGGATAGGAGGGGTGAGGGAAAGGTGTATCCAAGGAAATGGAAGATTACCATCCCCCTTGGCCAAGCTCAGAGCCCTCAAAAGGCTTGTCTTGCACCAAAAAGGTTGCTCTCGATGGGATGATGATGGTCTCCAAAACAGGGTTGTGGGCGAATTGAATGAAAGGTGTAACACCCATATTTAAGTTTTATATGTGATTTTAAATTATACATTTGAATTTTTAAGTTAAACATGATTAACAAGTGTTGAGATTCAATAAGAAGATTTAGCACCCACACCTGGTGCATTAAGCACCTGGTTGCATTTAGCACCCAGACTAGGGTGGGGCCCACAGTGCTATTTTTGGGTGCATGTCCATTTTTATTATTCCTTAATTTAGATGGACATTAAAATTTAATCTATTATCAATGTGGAATTGAATGAGTTAACTGAAAGTGGAAAATTCAATAAGCTAGTGCATTTCAAGTTAGAGGTTGGTTGGTGGGACATGCAGAGTAATTCTAGTTGTAACAGAGTTTGAAGTGCAGTGGTGCATTAGTTAATGCAAGTTGTAAATAGTTTAACTCAATTAAATGAGCTAAACTCAGTTGTGATGGTTGTAACTGAAGATAGAAGTAGTGAGATATCAATTGAATTAAATATAAATTAATTCACATGTAGTGATCTCAAATGCAATTGAAGATTTACTATTAGTAGCTGCATGCATGTTAGAATGGAGACCTAGTTGAGTTCTAAGTGAAAGATAAGTTGACTATCAGTTGTGACATTATTGGCTTGCACACATGCAACCAACCACCCATTGGAGTTTCCATGATACTTACGCAGTCAAGGCAGGCGATAATTCTTATATTTTAGGGATCTTTACCATCAGGGATTGCTTAAGCAAGGCAGGTCGTCTGGAGGTTGAGAATTGGCTATGTGTTGGTCATTTTTTCATATGATAGTGTGAGACAGATAGCTGAATCTTGGAGGCTCTTGTGAGAAGAGAAAGATTTTTTATTTGTTTCTGTTAGCTCCCTGTAATCAGCAAGATTGGCAAAGTCCGGTCGCAGGGAGAAACATCGTTTCAACCACTTTGAGATTCTAGGATCTAGCCCTCCTGAATCCGGAGAGGGATCTCTCCAATAGGTGCAAAGATAGATTTGTCTTTGAAGTTTGGGATAATGATATTAGGCTAGTTATGAAGGCTAAGGGTTTGTTTTGTTTCTGGATGGTTGAGCATGATTATTATTTGAGGGGAAATTTCTAAGTGCAAAGAGTTTCAAAGGTGAGAAGTTGCAAGTGAATAGAACAACTTTGTCTAAAAAGATAGATATAACGCTGGTTTTTAGTCCATTGGGCTATGGAGTCATATCAGGGCTTTAATTGAGCAACAACATCAAGAGTGATCCAAGGGGCAATTCATCTATATCACAAGAAGATTATTGAGATTAAAATGATGGAATGGAAACAATAAAGTGTTGGAGGGGAGGAAACTGATAATAATTTCACAAGGGATTTATAGTTAGTCCAAACAAGAAAAGCCTCTTAAGTAACTATTTAAAACCAACCAAGAACAGGGCTAACCATAAACTTCTTGGGCAAGTTTGTATTAAAGCAGCTTAATTGACAAACAATCCAGTAATCTGCATAATTACCTTAAGAAAGTATGAAAACACATAAGAGAAACAAAATGTAACCTAAGATCAGGTAAGGTACTTTTAAACCTAATCTGCTTTCGGCCAACACCAAGGGAAACCTTCAGAATCTACCTTTGGAGGATAAGAACTAGAAACAGGGCAAACCATCACTTTTCTAGTCTAACTTTAATAAGCAAATGATGAAAATAACTTTCAAGAATAATTTTTAAAGCAAACAGTGGGACGAGGGAATGCCAACATTCCTAACTGCTTAAACTATATTGAATCATTCTTAAATAAACAAATTGGAGGAAAACATTGAGATAAAGCTTATCAGTTAGAGAAGGGTACTGGTAAACAGTAAATCCTAACTCTATAAATGTTGTTATTTATCAGAGAATAGTGAACAATATGACATACATAGAAGGAAAAAAAATAACAAAGAAAGAGGCACTTCACCAGTGATATAGACCAGGATCCCAGGAAAAAGCTTGTTATTGATGTCAAACCAGTTACAGTCTTCAGGTCCAATGTTTCAGTTCAACAATCATCTTCACTATTCAGCCTAACTAATCTAAATGCAAACAGAGCTTCAAGGGCCAGTGAACACTATTTACAAGTAGGATTTTCCAGCTCAAGTATATTTCAAAATTCAACAACCAACAATTTCTCATCTTCTACAGCAGTATTTATAGAAGAATGAGCAGGTGAGATCTGATAAAAGATCTCTTAGGACAATTAATACAGAGTGATGACTTCTCAGCCTTTGAGGGGCTCGATGAAGAAGTTTACAGGTGTTTCACTGTATTAATTGATTTACATTTATGAATTTAGCTCGGTGGGAGCTCTTGTTGACTTTTAAGGCTCTGCGTTATGTTATAGTAACTCTGCTGATATTTTTGTCATTAACTTCTTTCAATAGAATTAATTGTTTGTCTGTGTTGAGGCAAAATATCTGATTTCGAACAATAACTTCGGCCTCTGTTTGAATGCTTTTAGGCATAAGTGGCTTTGTGGTAGCTGAGAGGAATCAATTTGCCTCAGATGTGGCGGTGGAGGCCTTTCTGTCTGATAAAACACTTATGATTTTCTTTTAACTGTGTTTTAATTCTGGGGATTAGGCTTTTGATAATCATTATTAGCCGTAATCCCCAAATTATCTTCAATCCTTCTATTCTGCCGCGTTCTGTCTTCAACACTGATACTCTTTTAATTGTGATTTAATAACACAGTGTCTTGTTGATGTGCAGGCCGCGCAGGGCTCTCAAGGCATCAATGCCCATGAAGCATTGACGAAACGTGGATCTTGAACCCTGCGAACGATTTTCCTTTTATGAATCGAAAGCACAGGAATCATCATTCCTGGCCTTCAACCTTTCTTTCAATATAACAGATAAACCTTTAAACACCTGCAAAATACAAAACTTATTAAGAAATCCTGCGTTGTGGGTTTAACTGCTGCAGAGGATGTGGCGAGGAGCGTAGCCGTTGGATGGCAACATCCAACGGTAGAGATAAGCCAAGAGAAGGTAAAAAGGAGAGCGGAGGGAAGAATAAGACGGAATGATCTGGGACCGTCCGATCTGGACACGTGGATGGTCCAGATCCAATTGGAGGATCGCAATCGGCGGAGAAACAATGTTTAAAGCGTCGGGCAAAAACTTGCGATGCGATGAGCAATGACCATTGATCTGAGGATCAGATCAACGGTGGGGAAAAAATCAAAGGGTTATGAAGCAGAGGTAAGACTTGTGATCGGGGCAATTGTGGGCCATTGGATCTGAGAAAGCGGAGAGGAGATCAACGGTGGACAACCAATCGGGGATCGGTAATCGAAGGTGGGCCGATGTGATGGAGCGATCAGGGGAGGGCGATACGATAATCAATGACTGTTGATCTGAGGATCAGATCAACGGTGGGGAACCAATCGGAAATCAGTGATCGGAGGGGGGAAAAGTAAAGCAACTAGGTGCGCCCGGTGAAAAAATCCGATGTGATTTTGCGCGGGGCGTTCGATCGGCTTAAGATCAACTGTGGATTATGCACCAGCGGAAAACCCTCTAAAACTTTACAAAACCCAAAGCTTAATATGATACGAAGGTTTTATGCTTTGAGAGCGGGTTATCTATATACGAAATGAATAGGTGCCCGTCTACAGGGCCTTGGTCTATATGGAATGATAATAGGCCCAGGGTGTATAGATGGGCTTAATCGCATCGGAACTTTTTAAACATGGCAAAAAGACTTGCGCACTCAGACTTTGTGATGCGATAAGTACTTCGTGGGTCTAGCACCTGGTTCTAGGGTGCGGGCACGTGGAGGGGAAGTGGTTTAAGACCTAGCCCAGGGGGGCTTAAGCCTTTATGCAAAAAATGGGTTTTTTATAGATTTTCAATGGTTTTTCAAAGGAATTTGAGGGTTTCGGTAAGGCTAAAAAGTGAGTTCTTAACCTTGTAAAAATTATTTTCATGAAGGAAAGAAGAGTGAAAATAGAGGAGTTTTATGGAGAAAAAGGGGAGAAAAATGAAGGTTAGTTTTGAGTGGAGGGAGGGGAAAAATGATGATTTTGCAGTAGTATTTTCACTTATGGAAACAACAGAAATTTTGAGTATAAAAAAACGAACATCAGTGAAGATTTGGACAGAGGAGAGGCATGAGGCCTTCAAGAGTCTTCAAGAGCCAACAATTTTTAGCAATAAAATTTGTTCCTTGAAGGCTCAAAAAGTCTTAACCACCTTTTGCTATAACAAATTTTATAGGTGGCTAATAGTTTCATGATCCATGCTTAATATACAATAGAAGATAGTGGGTTTTTTTAGCTGTAAGCTTTCCCCATGAAATTATGTGTTGTGTGTGATTGATCTTTCTTCATGTTCATGTGATTAGCGATTTTGTTTTTTATTCTGCAAAATATTTGTAGAAGCGATTCAGTATTTAACTTTATTACATTGTTAGATCAGGTGAATCCAAGATATACATGCTTGTTGTATAATTTCTACATGGTATCAAAGCACAGGAAATTGCAGAAGTGAAGCAAGATATGAGTTTGTGACTGGATAGAATTTGAATTTGCAGAAAGACTTTCTTGGTGCTATAGCTAATTCAAGATAGAAATGGATTTCAATGGCTTGAGGTTAGATTATGCACTCGAGGGTAGCTTAAATTACATTTCCTAGAAGGAAAATATGGAGGAAATACTCAAAGATAATGGGTTGAAGGAATTCATTGGAAAAGATGTTCCTAAGCCTGATGCTGCAGATGCTGCAAATCTTGATGCATGGCAAAAGAAAGTGGCAAAGGCGAGGAGGATCCTGTTGGAGGGAGTACGAGACCACATTGTCTCAAGCCTCCATGGGAAAGCCACACCATATGCAATGTGGAAGGCTTTGACAGATCTATTCCAAAGTAGTAGCGACCATAGTAAATTGGAGCTCAAAGATAAACTCAGGAAGATCAAGATGGAAAAGGGTGAAACCATTCCAAAATATCTCACGAAGTTTGTCTAATGTCGGGATGAACTGGGGAGTGTGGGAATAACAGTCATTGATGGTGATTTGGTGAGCTTGGCTCACCTAGGACTTCCTAAGATTTGGCATAGCTATGAAGACTCTGTCAATGGACGAGAAAAATTGCTAGATTGGGAACAACTATGGTTGGATTTGGTGCAGGAGGAGTTCAGACAGAACAACAAAGATGGCTCTTCATCTAAGCATGATGATGAAGAGGATTGTGCTTTGGCTTCTAATGCAAAGAAGGGGAAGGGGAAGAAATTCCATTCTAAATCCCAGTCCAAAGGCAAGAAGCAGGACATGCCCAAGGTGAAGTGTTTTAATTGTCACGAACACGCGCATTTTGCTACTAACTGTCAACAAAAGAAGAAGAACAAGAAGGCTGCTGGATCTGCATATGGTGAGGCCCTTGCCTTGCAATTTGAGCTTGACTTCTCATTGATCGCATGCATGGTGTCAAGTGCATTGGGATCTGTGTGGTATTTGGATAGTGGTGCTTCCTTTCACATGATGGGAGATAAAGAACTTTTCAGTGACTTGGAGGAGAAAGATCTCCAGATGAATATTGAGATGGGCGATGACAGACGGTACAATACTACCGGGGTTGGTACCAGTGCTTTTCACAGGGAGTCAGGTAAATCATTTCAATTAAAAGATATAATGCATGTACCAGGTTTGAAGAAAAAAATGGTCTTAGTCGCAATGTTGGAGGACAAAGGCTATGACATTGTTTTTAGTGATGGAAAAGGTTTCCTGTGACATAAAACAATGGGTCAAGCCAAGAGGATAGGGATTCGAATTAAGAATCTCTACAAGTTGGAGGTAGATGGCTGTGTAGCAATGATGGGCAAGGCATATCAAGTGGTAAGCCGGGATGAGGGCGAATTATGGCACAGGCAATTGTGGCATCTTCACCATGGAGCCTTGAAAGTCATGCAACATATTTCTCCTGGTCTTCCCAGGGGTAATCTTGTGCATTTAGACACATGCAAGGGATGTACTTTGGGAAAATATGTAAATGCCACCTTTCATGAGAAGGAAAACCGAGCTTCGGGGATCCTTGAGAGAGTTCACACAGAGGTGTGTGGACCATTCTCGGTTGCTTCAACAACAAAACATAAGTACTATGTTATTTTTGTTGATGAATTTTCTCGTAAATTATGGATCTTCTTCATTGATCAGGAGATCATGTCCAAGTTAATAAATTTTCTCAAAAATGAAAGTGCTCAGAAGTGGTTGCAATTTGAATGATCGAAAAGGTCTCGTCACTGCGATTCTGGCACAGTGAACAGTTCTCAAAACTGAGATTGTATGCAAAAGTTATTGAGGTTTGAAATTGTCTAGTAAACTCCAAAATTTAGTTGACCAAGTTTGACTTTTATAATTTGTGAAAAATTAAAAAATAATATTCTAAGAATATTCCTTAGAATATTCCCTAGAATATTACTTGGAGGTTGAATAACAGGTTGACAAATGGCAGCTGATGATTAGTTAATGGTTTGACTATGTAAATTTGTGGCTAATCATGGGCTGCCACGTGGCCTCAGGCTGGAGGAGATGGGCTAAGTAAAAATTTTGTTTATAGTCAGCAGGTTTCGAACCGCGGTTTGCCTGATGCTAGCAATGCGTCCCAACTAATCGAGCTATGTGTGTTTCTTAACACCTAAGGGAGTCACGTTCATTTTATTCTTTGAATTTGAATACACCAGAGTGATAAGGGGATAGCCCCTTAGGGCTAGCCTGGAGTACATGGAACACTACACTGGGAGCCAAAGGGCTTAAGCCTCGATGGACGGCGGAATGGTTAAACCGTTAAACCATTATATGTGACCACTCGTTTAATTTAAATACGACGATTTTCTTGTTAGCAATTTATGCGGCGGTCAGTGCAGGGGTGGTCACATGCCACCCCGCCGACCATTAAATGTTACCGTTAATGGGTCTGAGATATTTGGGCGCGTTCCACCAATTCAGAAAATTCCGCCTAATTTTGAGCGCTAACTAGAGTCCCTCCAATTTTGGAGGAGGATTTTGGGGGACATTGGGAAAAAATGTGTTTTTGCCATAACTTTCTCAATTTTAGACCAAACAAGGTGCAAAAATAGTCAATTTTGGGTTTCTTGAGCATTCTGAGTAGTTTGGAATAGGTTTCAAGTTGAACAGAGGTGATCTATAGTAGTTTTTTCTTCGATGAAGATGAAGGAGCCATCAGGGCCATCATGGATAAGGCACTGTATTGGGTTATATTTCACTGTTTAAGGTGAAACAAAAGCCATTTCTAGCTATTTTCTATCTTAAGAAGCTGAATTTACAACTTTTTTTCCCTATTGAGGCATATTTTTACCTGTGTAACCATTTCGAGCAAATTAATAGAGCAAGGACATGCCATTAGGGAACCTTGGACTGGCAGATGTAGCCTAGGAGGGGTGCACTGCCTCAACAATTTTTTGTGTTATGTGATGGTGAATTTTACTTGCTGTGTATTTCTGTTGTGATATGTTAAAAAATAGATTTACTTAACTAATCCTCACACTAAAAAATCAAATACATAACCAAAACTACTTTTTTTAACCTGCAATTCATGGAGAACACTTTGCACACTTAATTATATTAGTTTGGATAATTTGCATAGCGTTACAAATATTTCCATTCAGATCAAGTTGGTATCAGAGCTCAGGATTTGAGCATTATCAGAGCTAGAGTTTCATTCTACAGTGTTCTTGTGCAAGGTTTTGATTCTTACTAGGCTTAAGCTCAAGAGAGGAGAAGGTCAATTGGTTAGAGCTCAAAGTAATCCTCAACCAAAGAGGGAAAGAGTGCCATTATCTCCACCTTCTATTACACCTCCAAGAGAAGCAGAAGAAGCCATAAGCATGTCTTCAAGACAAGGATAAATTCCTAAAGACATTGATCCCAAAGAGGAAGAAAGGTTGTTTAGAAAGGCATTCCTAGACATGACTGAAATGGTGAGGATACTCTACCAAGAAAGGAATGAAAGTCTTGAAGGAGAAGGGTATAAACTTCACAAGGAAGGAGAGGGATCTTCAGGGGGAAAGAAAAATGAATACAAGTCAAAGAAATTACATGGAGGAAATGGTGATCCACCATCCCCATCTTCATCCTCTTCCTCTACATCATCATCCTCAACTTCAGTGAATCAATCTCACAAGTCCAAGAACACTGGTAAAAGTCCATTTTTAAAACTTTATGTTAAGTTTGAATTGTCTATGTTTAATGGTGAAGTCAATGCAGAGAAAATTGACAATTGGATAATACAGTTGGAGGTTTACTTGAGGATACATAACCTTCATGATGACGACACCAAAATTCAGCTAGCTTCTTTGAGAATGGAAGGTGCAACACTGGTTTGGTGGGAAGCCAAAACCAAGGAGGAGATTAGAAAGCATGGTAAGATCACTTTATCATGGGATGATTTCATTACTGCAATTAAACAACAATTTTATCCATTAGCTCATTTACAAAAAGCTATCATGAATTGGCAAAATTTCAGACAACTTAAGGGACAAAATGTGCAAGACTACACCCAAGAGTTTAGGAGAAGAGCACTATTATTAGGGGTAGACTTACAAAGTCAAAACACTATGATAAAATATATAGGTGGTTTACACATCTACCTTAGACATACTATCCTTATGTTCAATCCTACAAGTATAGATGAGGTTTGTGTCCAAGCCACACATTTAGAGGCTAGAGGGAAACATACTTTTGATGAGGGTAGAAACAGGCCTTTTAAGGGGAAAAACAAAGATAAAACCTCAAAAGGAAAAGGAAAAAATAATGCATCTGTCAAAAAGGAGGGTGAGAAAGTGATATGTAAACACTGTTCAAGAGAAGGCCATGAAGAGAAAAACTGTTGGAAACTTCATCTTGAAAAAAGAACTCAATTTAACAAAGATAAAGGGAAGAATAAAACTGTAGCTACTACAACTACACAAAAAGATTTAGGTGATGATTCAGGTGACGAAACTAAAATTACAGCCATGGGTTTGAAGAATATGAAGGGAAAAGAAACTGAAACTAAACCAAGTACTAGTACTTCAAATTGTCATGTACAAGCTCCAAATGAAGAAGAAAGAATTGAACTGTTCCATGTGAGAGTTATCTCAAAACATATAAAACTTGACATATTGTTTGACAGTGGGTCACAAGCGAATCGTATCTTAGAAGACTTAGTCAAGCAACTAAAACTTGATACCATTCCACATCAAAGACCATATCCACTTGGTTGGCTTTGCAAGGATGCAAACTTACAGGTTTCAAAGAAGTGCATATTGTGCTTTACAATTACTGCACATTTCATTGACACAGTTGAACTTGATGTAGTTCTACTTGATATATCAGGAATTGTTTTGGGAAGTCCTTACTTATATGATAGGAAAGTGATCTTCCATTTCCATGAGAACAAGTATCATCTATTCAAAGATGGCAAGGAGTTTATTGTTAGAGCACATTGCAAAGAGACAAATATAGCGATGGTAAATGCTGGACAGGTAAAAAGGCTAGTGAATTATAGTAAGAGTTTTTTACTTCTTATGGTTAAGCCTAAGGTTGATGTGAATTATGAGTCATTTGAAAACTGTGATCCCAAGTTAAAATCAAATTTATATGATGTAGTTGATGCACATCATGAGATGTTTCAGGAGCCGACAGGTTTGCCTCCTAAAAGGGAGATTCAACATGAAATTTTCTTGCATCCTTCTTGATGATTTCATTATTTTCTACTTAGATGACATCTTAATTTTCAGCAAGACTAGAGAAGAGCATGTCATGCATGTTAAGAAAGTACTTGATATTTTGAAGAAAAGCAGTTGTTTCTTAAAATGTCAAAGTGTGAATTTGGAAAGACTTCTTTGGTTTAACATAGTAGGAGGAGGTGCTTTGAGAATTGATCCTTCTAAAGTAGAAGCCATTGTGAATTTTCCTACTCCCAAATCCATTATAGAGGTAAGAAATTTTTTGGGTGTAGCTCAGTATTGGAGGAAGTTTATTTCTAACTTCTCTGCCATAGCAGCTCCTATGCATGTAGTGACAAGTGCAAAGCGTGCTTTCAAATGGGGAGGCAAGCAACAGAAAGCTTTCAAATCTTTGAAAGAGAAGATAAGTTCAGCTCCAATCCTTGCATTACCGGACTTGAGACAGCCATTTGAGATTCAGACCGATGCTAGTGATTACGCCATGGGTGCAATTCTCTTACAACATGGTAAGCCTATCACATTTCATTCTGAGACATTTAATGGTGTTGTTGTGAATTATCCTACATATGATAAAGAGTTGTATGCGTTGGTACAAAGTGTCAAAAAGTGGAAACACTATTTGATGGGTAAAGAGACATTTGTTCATACCAACCATCAGCCTTTACAGTACTTGTAGTTGCAAAGTAAATTGCAACAATCACGACATTTCAGATGGATGGGTTTCCTACAACAATTTCACTTGGTAATAAGGTACAAGAAAGGTATTTTCAATAAATTTGTTGATATGCTTTCAAGGTCTATTATTAGTGCTACTACTTTACTTAAGAATGATTCTATTCTACATGAGAGTTACATAGAACAATATGCATCAAATGTTGATTTTAAGGATGTGTATGCTAATTTGAGTGAAGGGAATCAAGTTGAAGAGAATGATTATCACTTGCATAATAATTTGTTGTTTCATATGGGCAATTTATGCATACCATAGGGAGAGAGACTAAGTGTCATGAGAGAAGCTCGTTCTTCTCTTATTGTTGGACATTTCGGGGTAAGCAAAACGGTGGCACATTTACAGAGGTATTGTTATTGGCCTCGCATGGTAGATAGTGTTTCACGTTTCATTAGAGGTTGTTAATTATGTGCTACAATCAAGCCTAGCAATAGGAAGTGTTACACCATTTTTTGGTCATCTAACATATTACTATTAGATGGACCCAAGTACACCATGTAAGACCAATTTTACCCTAAGTAAAATTGCTTTCACTATGTAAAATAACTTAATAAAACACATTTATTAGGTTGTTTATGGTCTAAACAGGAAACCCCATAGGGAAATATTAAACAAATCTATATTTGTTTGATTTTCCTCATAATAAATTAGTTAAACAACAATAATTAATATTCTAATATATTTAACTCAAAAATAGAAAATTCACTGATAAACCTTTATTTATCTAGATATTTTTCTAGAATAATTTATTTAAAATAATATTCTTGTTAAATTTGACTAAATCATTTATAAATAATTAAATAAATAATTATTTATTTAATTATCATTCAACCACTTCCTTAAAATAATAAATAAATCATTTATTTATTTATTATTTACAAATAAAGGGATTTGACCCAGGTCAAATTCCTTTTCCCTCCAACAAATATAATAAAATATTCCATAAAAAGTGGATCTAGATTTGGTTAATAATATTTTAATTATGCACCAATATCTAGATTAACTCAATATTTTGTTATAAATATAAGGGTTTTTCCTACCATTCACTACCTTTTGTTGCCTTTAGATCACTCTGGATCTATACTTTTGGTCTGACTTTGAGCCATTATCATTGTCATTTTTTCTACCATTTTGCTTGTGAGCTCCCTTTGAGTTCCATATTTGTTTGGGTTTTCTACACCATCAAGAGAGAGAAATTCTAGATCTGAAGTGCTGAGGACTTCCAAGAACACATCCCATTAAGGAGAACTGGTAACATCCTTCTATGTTTTCCTCCTCCCAGGTGCCATTAATATAAAAATTCTTCAAAAACACATTTCTTGTCTTGTCTATTGGATGCATGGAGAAAAACTTTACTTTATTTACTGCTTAATGTCTTTTTATGCATAGATCTGGATTTTTGCATCATTTATCTTGATAAACTAACTGTAGATATGAAGATATTAGCAGCCATATTTTGCTGTTAGGGCTGTTTGTTATGCACAGCTAAAGTGGTCTTTTTTCATACACTTACACTAAAGATTCATTCTAACAACTGGCGACTCCACATGGGTTTTCAATTACGACCACTGTCGTTTTTCATATCGCTACATATCCAGCTGCTCCAAACCCTAGAGTCTCTCTTTAGCTTTTTGTTTTGCTTTTCTTCATGTTGTTTTCAATCTATAAAACCCTAAAACATTAAAATTTATAACTTCCATTTGTTTTCGGACCTATTGCGCAAGTGACAGACATCAGCTATAGCTGAGATGACAATTTTTTCTGAAATCTGCTGCCGAGAGTGCAAGTCGCACTTTTTGGCCCAAAAACTGCGACCTGGACCCTCAGGACACACCTTTCAGCCCAAAAACTGTGACCTCTCTGAGAAATAGGTCAGAAATTGCGACCTGGACTTTTTGCAGGATTTTTTCTGAAAATTTTTATGGGTTTGTTTGAGCCTCTGTTCAGGGTTGTCTGACCTCCATCTCTGCTCATTTAGACCTGTTCTTGTTCTGTATTACTCAACTAAGTGGGAAGCTAGACCCCTAGGGCTTAAGTACCCTCCACTTTTTGTGGAAGAGTTTTAACTGTTGTAGGTTGTCTGAATTTTCAGTGTTTAGCCCTTTTTTTCAGATTTGATACCTCACCTTCAGATCCCTTTTTTAGATTAGCTATTTCTCCTTTTTTATATCCCTTTTCCTAGCCCATTGGCCTATTTCGCAATTTTCCTATCACTCTTGTGGGCAAGACTATTTGCATTGATGTTGAATTCATTGACACCCCTCTAGATTACAACATTCATTTAGGGCGTAGCTACACCTATGCCATGTCTACTATCCCTTATGTGGTATACTGCAAGATGTCATTCCATCATAATGGAAAGATAGTCACCATTGACCAGTTGACATATCATGAGCCTAAATCTCAGACCTTACCTGAGTCCACCATCTCTTCAGTGGCCAGTAAGCAAACCATCGATTCTTTGACCAGTGTCTCTCCCGGAGTCTTCAAAGACTCCTCTTTGCTTGGAACTTTCCCTCTTCTTCCTCCTCCTCTCATCTCTGATTCCAGCTCATCGAATGTTTGCATGATGCAATCGTCTCGGGCTGCTCTCAAGCAACCCTCTTCGGCTAGTCAGCAACAGCTCTCTTCGCAACATGGTCCTAGCCCTTCACCTGCAGTTGGTATCCATGAGCCTCTCTATCCTCCTGGAAAAGTTCCTCCAGGCCTTAACCATCTTGGAGCCATCCTGCCTGGCCATTACCCCTCCGGTCAGATACCGTTCCTTGCTCCCCCACCTGGAGTGTACTCGATACCTGTCATGGCTACCCTATCTCTTCCTAACTTAACCCTGGGGATTCCTGTCTAGTACCTTGATCCCCCATCTACTACCCCGCCTGGTCACCCCAAACCTTATCTTGTTTTGACCTCGGTTCAACCGGTCCCCATAACTTCTCCCGCTGCTACAGTGCTATTGGTCAGATTAATCGTTCTTGCGGTCAAGACTGATCTCCCTAGTATCCTAAGGATAGTCTAGCAACAAAAAGACAATTAAATCTATCTTTCTCTAGATATATCACGATTTATAATTAAATGCTATAAAGGTTTGACGATCTTACCTTTGATCCAACGCTTTTTTGTAGTAGTCGTCCTTCAGTCGCCCGAAAGAGTTTCCTTCAAAGATCTATAATCACAAACAAACAAACATCAAATAACACCTGCATAGCATATATTCATAAATCATATCTATTATGGTGATCAAGGAATCCATAAAATAAACCAATCAATTGACATCTTATTGAGAAAAACAGACTTATTTGTATTAACTTTGAATAGTAAGAAAAACCTTACAATCGTGTCCGCCTTGATGTTGTACAGGTCTTCCTGGGGTCCGAAGCAGGAATCTCCTTTACTTTGACAAGCCTTGTACTATTCTAATTGAAATACATACAGGTATGTAATCTTTCCCACATGAAATCTCTGTAAAAAAGTCTAAGTTCCAACAGCATTTCTCCTCAAATAATACTAAAGCTTGAACTCCCTTTGAGGCTGCCCTATGCCTCTTTTTATAGTGAAAGAGAGGAGGTTACAGCTCCAAATAAGAAGGGATAGAATCATCCTTCAAAGGGATTAGCTCCTTACATCAAGGGGTTAGCTCCTTAATGGATGGGATACATGAGCCTAAAAGGAGAGGACTTTCCACTGCAAGATTGTGTCTAGAAGCTTCTAAAAATGACTCAAACTGAGCTTTTAGATTTTACTTGTGACTTATTTACCTTTTATAGGGATCCGCACTTTTAATGAAGATAAAGTGTGGTCGGGTACGCAAGAAACATGTCAAAGAGATGCGGTACCACAAGTAAAACTAAGAGAAAGTGCGGTACAAGTGTTTTAAAGACTTTTATGAACTTTTCTCTCATTTTCAAGGCTTGATATTAGGAACTGATGTTTTTAGACTTGCAAGGGAGAAATGTATGAGTGATAATGAGCTCATACGGACAACAAAATGTCAAGGTGACAATTTTCAGTGCAACAAGTGCCTCAGACACCTCAACAGGAACCCCCTCTTGTTGCGACAACTTTGGGAAAAGGGGGCAAAGCTCCCAATAAAGCATCTAAGGACAAGGCCACCTCGACAAACCTTTCTCCTCCTTAGCCTCCAAAGCATACCATCCGGTGTGCTTTGTGTGATGTTGTTGGTCATGCCACCCATACTTGTCCCGAATTGCCTCATCTCAAGACCATGGTTAATGTCGTGTTCCCTGAGTCTACGGTCCCAGAAACATTTGTTCCTTCCTCGATTGCAGTCAAGAACCCCAAGACTATTCACACCAACCACCCCTATGCTTTGTGTGATCTCCATGGCCATTATACCCACCTCTGTCCCCATCTCGCGGGCTTCCGCACCTCTCTAGCAGCGGTCCGCCAATTCGAGGCCAAGCGCAAAACGTCCACCTCTCACTTATTTGTGCATTTTGATTCAATAGAACTAGAGGACATGAATGCTCCCATTGAAATTCCCTCTCCTGATGTCGAGATGACGGAGACTTCATCCACCATTTTCTACCTATCATCGTCCATGAGACCCTTGGGTAAAATTCCCTCTGAATCCTCCCTTGTTGTTTTTCTTGACCTCCCTTCAGCGATCACCCTGGGCTCAACATCGATAGATCCTTTATCTGCTTACTCTTCTTTCATCACCCATGACAATGCGCATGTGAAACTCTCTTCTCATGATGATGAGTCGGGTAGTTTCACTGCGTCAGGTGGTCTTCCTTCCACCAGTCACCCCATATTATATTGCGATGAAGACATTATGGAATAAATCACCACCCCTGACTTTATCTATCCCCTCTTACATTGAACCCATGCACTCGAACCACATACACCTTGTGGCCATTACATTAAAACCCAATGTTTGGGTATGGGGGCACCCATATTTGAGAGTCCAAGAGAAGCAATTCTCCATAACTCTCCTAGTGCATTTGGTCGTGTCGACTCTAGTACCATCATTCTGCCATGTTTAGAAGAACCTCTAGAGTACCATATCACTTTAGATCACTCTAGGGATGATACCACTCATCATTCCTTTATCTTACATCAACAACCCAGTCCCTTAAACATAGTTGTTGACCAACCTGTAGGCTTTCTAGGAAAGCACCAATTCATTATCCCTAAATCCTCTCTTTGGGATAGTGACACCATATATACCAAACCAGAAACTTAAGTCCATTTTCTTCATATATGTAGTACCAAAAGAGATTGGTAATCCTCCATTCCCTTTCTCGAACTACATAAACATAACGAAAACAAATGGCACACCACATCATTAAAATGTGTTTAGATTCCCCTTTTTCTAAATACATTTTGGCATGACCATAAAATGCTTGGAGGCACCTATGCCCCTCAACCATAAAAATTCTAGACCTCAGCAAAAAAAACAGCATTGAAACCCCCTTTCTCTGACAGGTCGCACTTTTTAGGTCATTTCTTGGGACAGGTCACAATTATCTACCCATTACCTGCTACCCAGGTCGCAGAACAGACCCCAAAAAGTGCGACCTGGCCTGTTCATGAGCTTTGGGTTCCTAAACTGAAATTTTGATCCCCTTAAATGAAAGAGTAGGGTTAGGCCTCTTACCTGCAACTGAAGGATCTCAATTCCAACGATCGATTTTTCCGCTACGATCACCGCAAGATTTAGGGCCTTCTCTTCTCTCTACATTCACCACAGCTACACTTGCAAATGAGTGAATTTGGAGGGAAAATGCCTTATTAAAAGAGAACCCTAGATTTTCTTTTGCCTGCTGCAGCCAAACCATAGCTCAGTATGACAAGCCATCCATACCATTGGAAAGCTCTCACCGAGCCCTCAAATGGGTATCTGTTGGTCTTTTGTGATTTGATACTTCACAATGACACATTTTGTCCGAGAAGGGTCACTTCACCACTCTTCAAAATCGAATTTCTTCACTTGCCACACTTGTACTCGGGGCATCAATTTTCCTCCTTACTTGTCCATGCTTGTGTCGATCTTTGTCATGGGTAACCATCTTGTACTCATGTTTTTGTGGTCCCCATTGGATATTTACTATGTGGCAGCATCATCGAGTCACCCTTGTTTAGAGAATTCGAGTTGAGTCATCATCGCATTCATGGAGTCTATCCTGAATCCATTTGTATCCCATTATAGTCCTCTATCCTTCATTTCTTTGTCCCTCTCTCCTGTCGCACATTATGGCCTTCAGTCCTACCATCCCCTATCCCCTTTGATATTATGTCAGTCGCTGCCAAGTCATCCATGCCCTTTATGCTCTAACAAGGGAAGTCGTCTGTCCTCTACTCAATACCCCCATTTCATAAAATCATTGGTGTCAATCTGTTAGTCACTCTACTATTTTATCTCGTGCTTTAGTTGAGGACCTTCTTATTGCCTCACCTATGGCGGACCTCCTTCTATTGACATCAGCTTATTCATTCTAGAAGACAGCTCTAAAGGGTGGTATATCTTGGTTCCAGCTTCCACTTTGTTTCAGTTCCTCAGATCAAGAAAAGGGACTCCTTATATCCCTTTGACTTGATTGTTTCTCAGCTCCAGCTCCTTACAACATGATCGAGATCCATATACTTGGTGGTCCAGTGATGCAGCAGATTGGACCAGTGATTCCCGAGTCTGTGTGAGATGTTTCAGCCCTCATGAGGGGGAAGCCCTACTGGTAGTCCCCCACATACCTAGATGATCTCTTCATCACAGCCTTTGATGCAGCTCCATATATTTGATGATGTCGGCCTTAGCTGCTTGCAGCGCCTCTTTGATTGCATGTATCAGTGAGATTTTTAGAACCGTTTCCCGTTTATAGGGGCATTTAGGTTGTATTTATATCTCATGTACTCAGATATTATTGTACAAGTCCTGAATTTTATTCTAGGCACAGTATGTATGTGGGATTCATCATCATATTTTTTATCTGGCTCATGTTATGCCAACATGTACTATATAGTTCAGTCCCTTGTTTACTGGATGCATTATTCATTGTACTCTATCTCGACGGGCATAGGTATGCCTCCCCCGTTGCCTATAGCACAAGTACTCACTCATAAAAGAGACTTGTCGCACCTATAAGTCTCGTCTCCTCAGGGTCTAGTTCTCCAGCAATTTGGTCTACCTTATATTTCTCTCTTTGACTTCCCCTTTGGTGTCTAGTGATTGAGTTCTTACAATGTACCTTATATTTGCTCCTAACGCTCACACGCTGGGGGGAAATCTGTTACACCATTTTTTTGTCATCTAACCTGTTACTATTAGATGGACCCAAGTACACAATGTGAGACCAATTTTACCCTAGGTAAAATTGCTTTCACTATGTAAAATAACTTAGTAAAACACATTTATTAGGTTGTTTATGGTCTAAACAGGAAACCCCAAGGGGAAATATTAAACAAATCTATATTTGTTTGATTTTCCTCATGGAATAATTAATTAAACAATAATTTAATTATTATTCCTCGTCATATTTAACCCAAAACAAGGAAATTAATTAGATAAATCCTTATTTATCTTATTATTTTCTAGGAATAATTATTTAAATCTTATTTAAATAATATTTCTTGTTAAATATGACTAAATCATTTATAAATAATTAAATAAATCATTATTTATTTAATTATCATTCAACCACTTCCTTAAAATAATAAATAAATCATTTATTTATTTATTATTTACAAATAAAGGGATTTGACCCAAGTCAAATTACTTTTCCCTCCAACAAATATAATAAAATATTCCATAAAAGGTGGATCTAGATTTGGTTAATAATATTTTAATTATGCACCAATATCTAGACTAACTCAATATTTTGTTATAAATAGAAGGGTTTTTCCTACCATTCTCTACCTTTTGTTGCCTTTAGATCACTCTGGATCTATACTTTTGGTCTGACTTTGAGCCATTATCATTGTCATTTTTTCCACCATTTTTCTTGTGAGCTCCCTTTGAGTTCCATATTTGTTTGGGTTTTCTACATCATCAAGAGAGAGAAATTCTAGATCTGAAGTGCTGAGGACTTCCAAGAACCCATCCCATTGAGGAGAACTAGTAACATCCTTCTATGTTTTCCTCCTCCCAGGTGCCATTAATATAAAAATTCTTCAAAAACACATTTATTGTCTTGTCTATTGGATGCATGGAGCAAAACCTTACTTTATTTACTGCTTAATGTCTTTTTATGCATAGATCTGGATTTTTGCAACATTTATCTTGATCAAGTAACTACAGATCTGAAGATATGAGCAACCATCTTTTGCTGTTAGGGCTGTTTGTTATGCACAGCTAAAGTGGTCTTTTTTCGTATACTTACGCTAAAGATTCATTCTAACAGGAAGCTTGGTTTATATACACCATTACCGGTACCTTCTAGACCATGGGAAAGTGTTTCAATGGATTTTGATGAAGGTCTACCATTGTCTAGAAAGCAACATGATTATCTTTATGTAGTATTTGATAGATTCAATAAGATGTATATTGTTATGCCATGTAAGAAATCTATAACTGCTGAACAAATTGCTGATTTATATTTTCAACATGTATGGGTTCTGTTGATCATTTTGGCCCCCACCGGATCTTTGACAAGCTGTCCCCTTTTGTTTGGCCTGAAAAATCCATTTTCCTGCTATCGTTGTCATTTCCTGCCTCAAATTACATTATAACAAGCCGCAAAATCCCATATCCGAAAATATATAAGGTTTAGCCCCTTTCGGCCAAGCCTCTACTCCTTTTCCTCCACGTGACTGAAAGCCAGAACCAGGCGCTAGCCTTATAAGTGCTTACCGCAGATACATATCGGGCGCGTTTATAACCATCGATCTATACATATTGGACGGCATTCGCAATGCTTCATCGCGCCTGGACCCCACTCCGTTCATCGCCCAAGTCGCCTGTCCACTGTCCGATCATCTTGTAAAATCAACGGTTCACAGTACTCCTGCTTTGGTGGTCCCTGTGCCCAAAAAAAATGTCCAAAAACCGGTGGTTTATATCGCTCCACCTTTCGGAGGCGGGCGGTATTTCTCAAATCGAAGCGATTCCATACATCACGAAACACGTGGCTCCGTCACTATTCCAAAACCACTACCTCATCGCGCGTTATCATTCATCTGAAGTCACGGCGCAATATTCATGACAATCCTCTGATCTAGAGGTCTTCATCCGATGGTTTTCGCACTCCGAAGCTACACGAGTGCTAATCTAAGTCAATAGCGCCTCTGGCCCACCGTCTTATTGCCCTCTGATACATTTTCCATCGTCAATCTCCTCCTGAGATCGAACGTTCCAGATTAGACTCACGCCATGCCATTGCCCAACTCTCCCCATGTCACCACTCCACGTGCCCTTTGTTGCATATTCGATTGTCCTCCATATATATTCATTCAATGGGTCATTTTTCTAATATTTCCATTTAAACTTTCCGCCAACCTTCACCAATGCATTTTTCCACCATCCACTATTGTTTCACTACATTTTTCCGCCATCCTGCATTGTTTCACCATTTCACCATGTCCGTGTGACTATTTTCATTGACCCCGCTATATCCACCATCCTCATGCACATTTTTCCTAACAAGTTTGCGGGTTTTGCAGGGTTGCAGCGATGGAAAATTGCCATTATTCTCAGCCTCCATTACAGAAGCAGAGATCGCAGAAATGACCATGTTTCAGAGGCAAAATTTATGGAGCAAGGCTTGGGAAGCTGTCACGACATGAATTTCATTAAAGAAGCTAGGGTTAAACTCTGTCGAACCCTCTGGAGTCATTCAAAACTCAGATTTGTGCAGATGGAGACATTAATGTTGTGGCAAAGAGTATCAGTGGAGAATCGAGGATTTCAACATTCGGCATTAAATATTTTAAGCCTCAATCCAGGATTTAGAAGAGAAAGGTACTAGATCAAAGATATCTCGGATCACTCATAGGGTACCTGGCACAGAAAACAATACCCTCTAGGTTTCATTTCAGCCGAATTTTCCTTCAGGAAAGGACAGAATGTTTATGTGATCTTACTTCTTTGCAATGTTCCTGAAGAGACTTTCACCCAGCGTATTTATTCCAGAAAGCAGGCAGCAGAGTACATACAGCACAACATAGTCATTCAACAGTATGGGCGCGAATGTTTCTGCCATTTTGTCTTAATGAAGCAAATCAAATGTTCTTCACCTACCTCTTTTATTAGGTTCTCTTGTCCCCTATAAAACCAGAGAAGAACAAGTTATTTAGGGTTCCAGATTTATCAGAAAATTGTGTAATAGGATAATTTTTGTATACATTTTGTAAGAACTCTTGTATGAAGACTCAGAGCCCATTGGATTTCAGTGAGGAGGAGTTCTATCTGTAATGAGGATTCTGGTCTTTGGTATTTCACAGTGTGTAACTTCTCCTTTTATGTTTTAATTTAATGTTCCATCTTGTTCTCATCCATCTTTCTTGTATCATGTTTTGGAATGCAAGTGGCTCACTGATTTCAGCAAGAATTTATCCTAGTTGATACTCATGTTAGAAACAGTCAAGCGCTTTAAATATAGCTCATGCATGATATACTGTTCCATTTTCATTTCAATCATATTTCTGCTATACTAGTTTCTTTGGGAGGGTGTTTTTAAAATGCTATTTTCATGTATGGATTCTTAGATTGGTAAGCCCATATATGGGGATATTGTGTATCTGGATATCACCCCAATGATAGCTAGTATTCCCTCACTTTTTCTTACACAGTAAACACCTTCAAATCCTTTATCTCTGTGAAGTATTTCTGAACCGGCCGCTTTGCAGTAAGCTGTCTCTGAATTTTCTGATGCTTTTGTATTAGAGTCTTAAATCTTGCCTCTGCAGTATCACTCTTCCTGTGTCAAGTTTCTGAAGGTTTTGGTCCCATTTAAATTTACTTCCCTGTTTACAGGAGATAGCATGAGAGCCTTTTATCGATAACTCCCCTTGTTCTATCACATGCTCCTTGCTATATTTAAGATGTCCTAGGCACTAGTCTTTGGCAACTCAAGGCTGTCTCTAGGAGCGAAAACACACTAGAAAATTTGGCAGAATTTTCGACGGCCAATTCATCGCTATTCCGACACATAGTCGTCTCAAGAGTGACAGTTCGAGGACGGGAAAAATGTGGTTTCCCATGCCATCGTAATTCTGACGCAATTAAAAAGTGTTGCACTACCAACACTTATTTCATCGCTTCCAAACAAGTGTCGCTCATCCGAAGTTTCCCAAACCATCGTGCTTCCGACGTTTGTAAACTGTCGCACTTCCGATGAAATGTGGTCCGACGTTTTGAACGTCGCTCTTTCGACGTTTGTAAACTGTCGCAATTCCGACGAAATGTGGTCCGACATTTTGAACGTCGCACTTCTGACGTCTGTAAACTGTCGCAATTCTGACGCAATGTGGTCCGACGTTTGAGACGTCGCTCTTCCGACGTTTGTAAACTGTCGCAATTCAGACGAAATGTCATCTGACGTTTTGAACATCTCTCTTCCGACGTTTGTAAGTTGTCGCAATTCCGACGAAATGTCGTCCGACATTTTTATACTGTCACTCTTTCAACGTTTTTAAGCTGTCGCAATGCCGACGCTTACAAGGCATCGGTATACCGACGGCGGGTTCAATTTTAAAAAAAAATAAATGAAACTTTAAAACAATACAGTAAATCTCCAATATTTGTTATGAATTGTGGGCGTTCCAATGACCGTGAAATATTAATATAATAAACCACCCCGCAACGCTTCGACTATAAACAATCATTTTTTTTTCACAAGAGAAAAAACGTTGTTTTGAATATATTATATGAAGTAAAACAGTCCATGAAGTTATTACATTTTCACATCTGAAGATTGGAACCCAAATATCCATCCAGAAAAGTGGAAGTCCCACCCTAGACAGTGATAGAAAAATACCCCATGTCACATACAGGGACATGATATAAAACCCAGTAATGGTCCACATGGAGATTATCGACAATCTGAGAAAGCATCCAAATATGCCTGAGGCATCTATAAGAAAGTGAAATAGCAGTATATATGTAGAATAGTAAAGCAACAGATAGATACAGTACCGACGTCCATTTTTCCAAATACAAATTAAAGTACCCAAAATCCTTGAACAGAGAAAAACGCTAATCACGTGAGGAGTGTGATATGTCCAAAATATAAAAAGACCATCATTCCATATCAATAAACCAGCAACATAGACCAGCATCACTAGTTTTGAAGGCAGACTGATAAACATTAATCATTTTTTTTTTCACATGATAAAAAACGTTGTTTTGAATATATTATATGAAATAAAACAGTCCATGAAGTCATTACATTTTCACATCTAAAGATTGGAACCCAAATATCCATCTAGAAAAGTGGAAGTCCCACCCCAGGCAATGATAGAAAAATACTGCATGTCACATACAGGGACATGATATAAAACCCAGTAACGGTCCACATGGAGATTATCGACAATCTGAGAAAGCATCCAAATATGCCCGAGGCATCTATAAGAAAGTGAAATAGCAGTGTATATGTAGAATAGTAAAGCAACAGATAGATACAGTACCGACGTCCATTGTTCCAAATACAAATTAAAGTACCCAAAATCCTTGAACAGAGAAAAATGCTAATCATGTGAGGAGTGTGATATGTCCAAAATATAAAAAGACCATCAGACCACATCAATAAACCAGCAACATAGACCAACATCGCTAGTTTTGAAGGAAGAGTGATAAACATTAATCATTTTTTTTTCACATGAGAAAAAACGTTGTTTTGAATATATTATATGAAATAAAACAGTCCATGAAGTCATTACATTTTCACATCTGAAGATTGGAACCCAAATATCCATCCAGAAAAGTGGAAGTCCTACCCCAGACAATGATAGAAAAATACCCCATGTCACATTCAGGGACATGATATAAAACCCAGTAACGGTCCACATGGATATTATCGACAATCTGAGCAAGCATCCAAATATGCCCGAGGCATCTATAAGAAAGTGAAATAGTAGTATGTAGAATAGTAAAGCAACAGATAGAGTACCGATGTCCATTATTCCAAATACAAATTAAAGTACCCAAAATGTGCAGAGACATGTATTGTTGATATACGCCTCACACAAAAAGCATCCATGATAGAGAAAAAATATGTATAAACCCAGGGTCGGTTGTATGTTCTGGCTCTCTTGTTCCCGGAAATAAAAACCATCTGCAGAAACCCAGGCTTGCTTGTAAGATCAGGCTCACTTGATTCCAAAATTGGTAACCATCTGTTGCATCCAAGATGTAAGGCTCAGGCTCGCTTGTTTCCATTAGTAGCCCACTACAGCATCCACCCTGTTCATAGCAAAAAGGTTCTCTATACGTAGACCATATAAACATGGCTCTGCATTTCAAAAAACAGGTTTAAAATAGGAACAGGGCAACATTTTTTTTTTCCAATTGTTATGAACATAATTCGACCGTGAAATATTAATATAATAAATCACCCCGTAGTGCTTCGACTATAAACAATCATATAAACATGGCTCTGTATTTCAAAAAACAGGTTTAAAATAGAAATAGGGCAACATTTTTTTTCTAAGTAAAGTTAATCTATTAACAATGGGAATAAAATTACACCGAAGTCAAAAACATTGCCCAGACTCATGGCAAATTTGTCATCAAAAAATCAAAAAATTAAGAAGACTGCCCTCATACGGGGAAACCAGTTTTGAATGTTTACAGAATTCAAAAATATTGCAGAGGTCCAACACAGTAATATAATCTAAAACATGCCCAATTAAGTGGGCCTGCGAAGCAAGAAAACCAAATTAACCAAACTACTCCTCCGGTGGCTCCTCCACGATTTGGCACCATCCTTCGGAAGGTCCAGGATTGCTAGGTGCTACGTCCACATTCACGCCACGGCTCCCTTCCTAAAGGCCTGAATCTTGGCCGGCTTTTTCCGAGCTTAGACCCGCCAGATGGGTGCATTCTTCCTCCGTTTGCGCCTCCTCGCGGAAAACCACAGTGACTGAGGCTATAATTCGAGGGCGGTTGAGAGAGAAATTAAACGAAAATTGCGCAGTGCGCGTCGTGGTCGTAGAAGGTGAACTAGCGGTGGGGAGACGAGGAGCAGGGGAATGCATATGTTGGCCAGATCCTACAATCCGACCCTGCCCACTCCTCATATTTGGATAGCGACCTGCGTAATAATCACTGGACTGGTCGGAAGACAACTCAGTTGAGGGGATGGAGGGAGCGCGCAGGGGTTGACCTCTAGTGCTCCCCCAGCGGCAACGCATCCTTTGACATGGCAGGCAAGGCATGGGTGCAGTCTCAGCAGTGGGCACAAGAGGAGATGGAGAAGCAGAATTCCAAGAAACAGAGGAAGACACACATAGACCAGACCGAGGGAAATGCAGATATGCAGCAAAGTCTAAGAAGCAGTTCAGTTGGCCACTTCTCCTTCTCGTCACAGTGAGCAGGCAGTGTAACCCAGCAACCGACTCGTCTGAAAAACCATAGCGAAATGCCATTTTATCGACCCCGACTGCAATGCAATCGAAGGACGCCCATCATAATTAATCTCTGATCATTAATGAGAGCCGAAGGCCGGATCAAATTGGAGCATGCGGAATCGCTACCAGGAGTGGAGGTCTGATCTTGAACAGTGTTAAAACTTAATGTGATTTAATGTGAAAACCTTGGAACTTAAATATCGGCTAATTGAATAGCGTTAAAACTTAATGCGATTGATATGAAATCGCCACATCCATGTCCCATCGCCTTAAACGCCATAGAATGCACTCGCAAACGGAGCAGGGCAAGTTTTGATTGAGGACACGTGGCAGAAATTGATTGGAGCGGATCTTTGTTTGGGCCGTCGCACAATGGAAATCCGGACCCGAAAAAGATTAGGGCGGAATTCATTTGGTTTTCGCATCACAAAATTGGCCGACGTCAGCAGGCTATTTTGGAACGCGAATTTGGTTTGAATTAGGGTTTATCGCCGTTTGAATACAATTTTGTTTGATCCCATCTTATAAAATTTGTGTTGGTTTTCTTTGATAATACACATATTTATAATAAATCATGGGAATACCACACTAAACATGTGGAAAAGTTATATAAATTATTGAGAACTATCATTTTTATGTAAAAATATCCAAATGTGCTTTTGGGAAATAAGAATTCGAGTATTTGGTTCATATTGTTTTAAAGGAAGGAGTGAAGTTGGAGCCTCAAAAGATGCAAGCTATTACAAAATGACTTATTCCTAAGAAAATCAAGGTTCTTAGAATATTTTTTAGACTTACATGATCAGTATGATGATAATTATGATAATTTCACAAAACAATCACTAGCTATTTTGAGGGATGAGATATTAGAACTTCAGCTTGATGAGGATTTTTTAAGAGCTTTATTTCTTCTTTTGAAATCAAGAAAATATTCTCCCAAACTGAAAATATGTGTTCTTGAGATAATTTCTGAAAATTATGAAAATGGAATTAAACTTTTTCATTCTCAAATTCAGTCATACAATTTCCGAAATCCTAAAGAATTCTTTGAAAATCTTCCTTCTCCTAAGCAAGAGGAAATTGTACTATCTTTTGACTTGCATATTGAGGATGATTATTCTTTCAAACACAAGACAGAAGAAATAGTTTCAAGGCTTAATATTCAGAATACAACTAAGCAACCAGTCATTGAAGGCCTAGAAGTAAATAACATACACCATACTTTTATTGATCCTATATCAGATTATATGGAGAATATTTTTAGCCCAAATCTGCAAACATGTTTTCTCTATAAGGATCAAATACATCAAAAGTGGCCTTTACACATCATATCATTTATTATAAAGGCACATGATCATAATATACTTCCAATTTTGATCACAAGTAATCAAGTTATCCATTTATTGTTATAGCTACTTGATTGGCTTCATTGGCATTTTTGTATTACCTGATTCAATAAGATTTTTAGTAGATTGAGTAGGTAGATGAGTGCCAATAAGCTCAGAATTTTGAGCATTTTTTTTTAGTTTTCAATTTTCAGCTAGTTTTTCATTAAGTTGGTTTGAAAACTTTTGTGTGTTGTTTTAGTTTCAGATCAGATTTCAGTTTGCAGAAGACAGAAGACATTTACAAGTTCACCAAGGTCAATGGATGAGGACAACTGACCTGCTGTTCTTGACTTTTCACCAGGAAAAGCCATCCCCAAGTGGAGCCAGTGTTAGACTCCTATAGCAATAGGTGTCATATTTCATGATTGACTTGATGGGCTATGTAATATGTTCATACCTTTTCTTGTTGCAAAGGTTTTCCATATTATCAAAAAATCAAAAAAATTTAAAAAATGTAAAGAGAGTATACCCTAAAAGAAAAATCAAAGGGTAAAAGAATAAAAATGGCCAAAAAAGTAAAAGAAAATGAACCCCACCAAAAGAAAGGCCAAGGAAAGTGTGCAAGTCTAAATGCCACTACTTTTTTCTCTTATGTAATAAATAAAATTGTGTGCAACTTGTATCCTATGCAACAATTTATGAATAGTCAAACAGTTTAAGCTTGGCTATTTCATCTTTCAATTTCATGTTTTAGAGATAGAGAATAAAATCTGACCAAACTGTTTAATCTTGGTAGATAAGTAGATAGGTAGAGTAAATAAAAGGAGCTCAATAGCTTAGTCTGAGCCCTTGGATGTAATCAGGTTAGACTTAGATAGATTTCTACATGTAAAAGAAAAGAAAGTGTGATAAAGGGTTTTCCAGTCTAAGTGCACCCTAATAAAGAAGAAAAGATGGTAGAGTAAAGTAGGTAGGGTAGGTAGATGATGTTGCAGAATTGCATGTGATGGACAATGACTCTAAATGTGTTAATATTTACTTTCATCACAAAGTGCAAAGGCAGACACTTTACTGGAAGAAATTCAAAGCAAAGCAAAGTCAAAGTTATTAACTTCCCTTCTCATCTTCCCCTAAAGATTTCACTAATTTCCCCCTAAGTACTAAGGTATTTGAAAATTAGAGGGGCTCAAGGCATTTCCTTGACTTTTGGAGGGACTGGACCCTCGGCCCAATAATTGGAAAAGCCTAAGTACTTGAAGTCATTCTTCATAACATTCACTCATTTCTAAACATCTTTTCCTAAGTAAAATCCCATTTTACTTAGGAAAATTATGCATTATTTCATAAAAAACCCTCAAAATCACATTTTATTCTAAGTCTAAGTGATGAAGTGATTATAATGCAATTTTCTTTTAAATCTCCACTTTCTTAGTTATATTAATGTATTTTGAGTTTACATTGTCCCCTTGTCATATTAACATTGATTTTATGTATTAAATCCTTACAAAAATAACCTTCTCCTATTATATATAACTCCTTTTTATATAATATCCCCAAAAAACCATTAATAAATTTTAGCCAAAGTTATTTATTCCCACATGTTTAAATAAAAAATCCACTTTATGCCCCCTTTGGCTAAACATATCGTAATATTAAATTCCACCCCCTATGGTAATTAGATTAATCTGATTTAATTATCATATAATAAAAGTGTATTGAAAAAATAATTAAAACATGTTTTATTACGTGTTTTAATACAAAAATAATTCTTCCCCTATGTATTTTAATCCCTCGACTCCCTTTCCCAAGGTTAAAACTATAAACCCTTTGTAAAATTTCCAATACCTCCCTTAACTGCTAACCTTGGTTAAATCATTTCCCGATCACTTTCCTGCATTTTTATAAACAAATTGATTAATCCTCATGATTAATTAACTCCGCCAATCAGATTCCCCCCGATGAGATTAATTAACGTTTAATTGCGTCGGGCCCTCCATATTAAATCCCCGTCACTTCCACGTCCCCATCGCCGTTCGGTCAACCCATCTGAGATCAATGGTTATTAATGATATCGTTATCCATCCATGTCCGAACAATAACGCGCGATGGCCCGACGGTTTTCAAACAGTGCCATGCCACACGTCAATCATTTTATGGAATCACTCGCCCTCCGCCCAAAACCACTTTTCCCCAAAAGTGGTGCAATGGAAACCGCTTACCACTTGCCTCTCGTGACTCATCCTACGTACCTGCTGACGTCATCCATTAAATAAATAAATAAAACCACGTCACCCTTTGGACTTTGTTAATAAAACAAATTTCCCTGCGTCATTTTCATTGAAATCGAAAGGGTAAAAAGAATAAAAATGGCCAAAAAATTAAGTGTGCAATTGAATGCCAGACCATATGCCAAAACAACCCTCCATGAAAAATTAAAATAACACATTAAAATCGAATATAAGTGGACAAGGAAAGATCCACCGCAGTGAAGTTTCACGTGCAGGTGACCTTCCTTTAAACATAATTTTTCTCTGACCTGCAATTTTTTTGTCACTGAGCCATCCTTGTTGAAGTACAACTCCTTTTCCATAGCTCTTGTATTAACTACCTTCTCTCTGTCGCATAATCTCAGAGTCCCTCTTCTTCTTGAGAGATTAAAGGAAATGGGTGAAAAAACTGAAAGAGAAGACAATTGTCTGCCATAATTATCAAACATTGCACCCAACTTCTTCCCCTTTCCATTGTTACCCAATGAGGTAGATGTGGAAATTGTTGTCATACTGCCCATAGCAGAGGCCATATTCTCTTATCTTGAATATAGAATTACAAGATCTTCATATTAGTATGAACCTTAAAAAACATGACTCCCATTGCTAAAAACCACTTTTAAGTTGTAACAGGAAAACTAAACAACTATCGCAACTTTTGGAAAATTTTGGAGCATTAAGAGAGAAACAACCAAAGAGAAATACAACCACAATCCTCATTTTAATGAGACCCGACTATATATTTGCATTAAGATAATAGAAAGAAATCATGACTATATTAAGGCCAGCACAAAACAATATTTAACCAGTGTCTCTCGCGGCCTTCAGGTTGCCATGCTAGAGGTTGCATATTTTTAATTTAAATTCTTGACCTCTTGTGCCCATCTATGAATGCATCCAATGGGATATCTACATCAAATGCTCCTTTATATCCCCAAAAACAAATTCCCTACTACAAGAGCACCAGTATTGATGGATCACCCCACACCATCCCACCCACTAGAAACGGTGAAAAAGGAAACTCGAGAAAACTTATGAAATATCTCAAGATGACTATATGGGTGGTTCTTATGAATCAACCAACCATTCAGAACATGCTCATCAATCCAAACCATGAGTATTATGTGACGATATTCAAGCAGGCACTGAATCAGATTTTTGAAGCTATGTTAGAGAAACCCTAAACTCTCACTGAAAATAGGTGAAATGTGGCACCACTTAGAGATTGACATGTGCCAATTGGTACAAGTGGTAGAAAATTGGCATGCTCAAACAACGAGGTGATGTAGGAATGACATGAGGGAGAAAATATCAGAAAAGCCCCAAATCTGGAGAACTAAAGCTCATCACCAACCTGAGATTAACAACTTTACATGATGTAACCTATGAAATCGTAAATGGAGAAATCATAGTAACAATAAAGTAACCTATGTAAAAATAAATTCGGATTCATCCTGGGAGTGGTAATGGGAGAAATCTTAGTGAACAACAGGAAACATGCAGAGTTGCTTACAATCAAATAGATGAAAAAACACATACAAAAAACCTAGATAATAATCATGAACAAGCTTAATATTGAATTATGAACTGTAAAGAAACTTACAAAATGTGACATTACGAACCTGGTCAAGCGCACAAGCAAAAATATCCTGGACATGACCCTGGTTGACAAGTTGTATTGCTCATGATGCAAGAGGATTTGTACCTGCACTACCAAGTCAATCAAAATCCATCATTATCTATACAATAAATACAAGTAATTGATGTAGTATTTTTACTCTAAGATGCATTCTTATGATAATGTTAGAACATATGTTGAAAATGTCAAAACATACTTGAATAAGCTCCTCTTCGTTTCAAGAACAATTTATTGGAGTCGCATGAACTTGGAACAAGCCTCTCACGATCTGAAAGAGTAGCAACTAATTCAACAGTAACTTTTTTGTTGCTACGCTGGATCGAGAGAGGTTTGCTCCAAGACTAAATCGCTCCAATAAATTATTCTCTACTAAACAGGGCCAACCACATGAAGGTGGAGGCTCTTATGGCCCCTCCCACCCCCCTCACATCACTCTCAATTCTCCAATACCCAATCTATATTTCATTTTTTACTTTCATGAGCATAAAAAAAAATATTCAATAACTAATAAAAAAACAATTCAACAAAAAGTACGCAAGGAAACATTGCAATTAATGCTTGACATAAAAATAGTATGATAAATGAGTTTTTATATAACGCAAAAAAAGTTCCAAGTATGGTAACGTTTGTCTTATAATAATACAATATTTTACATTATCGAATTTTCTTTTTCTTCTTCCTATTTCTAAAGCTCCTAATTACATCATCAATATCATCATGCTCTGCTTCTGTTTCGTGCCTTTCGACCCGCACTGCTGACCTAGTTGCGTAGTCACGATGTCTGGTCTCATCCAGTGACGGGGCATCGCCTACAAAAACAGATAATATTAAATTTTAATTGTTAGTTTTTAAATATCATTGAATTAGTTCGGTAATATTAATAAAAAAAATTGCAATGAGATTATTTACCTGGTGCACCAGTTGTCGCCGCTGACCTAGTTGCGTAGTCACGATGTCTGGTCTCATCCAGTGACGGGGCATCGCCTACAAAAACAGATAATATTAAATTTTAATTGTCGGTTTTTAAATATCATTGAACTAGTTCGGTAATATTAATAAAAAAAATTGCAATGAGATTATTTACCTGGTGCACCAGTTGTTGCTGTTGGGACTGTTGCCCTGTCTTCCTCTCTGGTGGTAAGATCCTCAAGGGAAATATTCTCTGTCATTTAAACAAAAAACGTTATAAGGACAACCATCAAGGTATAATTAGAAAAAATTATAAGTGGAAATTAATTACTGTCACGGCCCTCATTGATAGTAGCATTGTCGGCCTGGTCCCCACTACAATGATCAGGTTGCACATGAGGATCATCTACATCTGGCTCTAAAACTGGGTTATTTGCCTCATCGATAGTGATTCTCCCCTGATTTGAAAAAAGTTTTTAGACATTAAATTTATGGAAGAAAACAAACATATTGAAAGGTTAATGTTTTACCTTATTAGGCATTCTGGATCTTGGGACCTGCCCCAAGCTTCTGCCACGTTCAACTACGGCTTGATAGTTGAAATGGAAAGCGATATTTTTATCTTCCTCTGTAGTTTTTGTTCCGAAGTCATCACCCTACATTACATATGATTGTGTATTTTTAATCATATTTGATAGGATTACAAAAACGTTGGAAGGTGATACAATTAATTATAAGATGTTTAGCTACTTAATTACAATTCTTGCAGCTAATTTCAAGTAGCCTCCCTGTCCTAGCTTGTGATGGCCCTTTTTTTCAATCCTAGCTTTGGTTGCCTTTGAGGTGTTAGGCAACCTAGCATCAAAAGATTGAAGTCAAATATGACGTAGCACACTTTTATTTTAGACATAGAGAAAATTAAAGCTATTGAATTAAAGTTGTAATTTACCTTGCGGGTCCAGTTGGAATTTTTCCTTCTTTCTTTGCCTTTTTCTCTTTTCCATCATGGATGAGTGCTCTCCACTCACTCTCTGGAACTATGAGAGGACGCTCGTATCTAGGGTTAAATTGCAATTGCATCCTATAGGTGTCCCTGGTATATTTCAAATATTTGCCGGCTACCCGAGCCACCACTGTTCTGTCAAATGTGCCGACCCCAAAAAGGGCTTCTAGATAATCTAGAAGTTCTTTTTTCAGGTTGGAATTCTGGGAATTCCACCCTGTGCGTATGGTTGGGCCAAAAATTACCAATGCATGGCTCTCCAAAAACCTGTAGAACTCATTGTTTCCTACACAGAAAAAAAGAAGAAGATATTATCATTAATTTAAAAATAAAAATCATGATAAATATGTTTTAGATAAAGTACATGAAATAGTTAAAATATTAAAATTTACATGGGAGTTGTACATGCTTTATAGGGACACCTTCATCATTCACCAACAACGTGCCATTAATGGTCCCTGTGGAGCTGACACGTGTAGCTCCAGGAAACACAATAATGTAGTTGGCCATATCAGCCTCATCACTGCCAACATGTTCAGCAGTTGGCTGGGTGTCTTCTTGGGAAGGGTGTGTTTCTTGGATGGCACCTAAAGGAGTAGAAGGTGTACGAGAGGGTTGCTAGGAAATCTCTTGCCCTTGTGTCCCACTACCACCAACACCGGGTTCAGCAAGTGCCAGAAAACGCTACATACAAAAGAAATTTTTGTTAGTTTAGTCAATGTAAAAATTAAAATCAAACTATCACAATTCATCTCATGCAGAACAAAAAAAATATCCTTTTGAATTTTTATTATTACCTGATATGTTTCTAGCTGGCTCATAAGTTGTTTTATCCTCTCTTCTGTTTCAGGTGTTTGAGGCGCATCTATCAAAGTATTAAATTCCGACCTTGCATCTTGTGCCCTTTTTCGCAACAAGAACACTGGAGATAGGGATGAAGAAAGCTCTTCCTCAAAGAGGGAATCATCAGGCGTACCATGGCTAGGTGTCTGCATATTTGAACAAAATTAATATTATTTCAATTATGTAAATAACTAAAATACTTGAAGATAGAGCAATGCTGGCACTTTACATGTTCTTCCGCTGGCCTCTTTCCGCGATCATCCTGTCTCGGGGTTGTTCCTGCACTGCTCTGATCAGTCTGCTACATTGCAATAAAATTATAAATGTAAAAACTTGAAAACAATATCTAACTTGAAAACACAAAATGAAAACTGAAATAATTTCTAATAAGACACCGGAAGACAGAGTTAGAGTTTCAAATATGCCTTACATTGAATTCAGTCCTGGAAACATGTCATTGCACATTAAGGCACCCAAACAAGAGACAAGTTGACAATGAAGACCTTATTGAATATATTGTTGGAGAAACTTCTAGTAAACTTGTTGTGAAGACCTTGAGGATATTTTTGGAGCAACATTGTTGAAGTTGATGGTATAGCATTGTTGGAGACGATCTTGAAGGGCCTTGAAGTGAAGCTTTTGGAGCAACTATTGAAAAATCCTTAGAGCATTTAAGTAAGGCACTTTCTATCTTCCATCAACTTTTTCCTTTCAATATCCTTTAAACAATTTTGTTGATATTTAATGTTTGAAATCACGTTATAATTCCTTGATTATATGTGTTTGGGGACTTTCCCTTTGAAATTACCCAAAAATACCCTGGAAATTTTATCTTCAGGATGCATGTCTGACCCTATTGTTCAATATTCTGATTGATAGTAGTAAACATAGAGAGTTAGGGGGCTCTTGACTTGGTTTGGTTGGGCCATTAGATCCCTAACATCTACTAGGGAGAACCCCCCTTAAGTTGGAGGAGAGCTAGCCCGAAGTGAAAAGAGGTTGGTGAGGTGACAATGGGACTATTGAATTACACATGGTATCACACTTTAGCTTTAGGACTTTATCTTGAGAAGTGCGAGATTTTGCTATATCAATTATCAAATTGTTTACAACACTATTGTTAAGAACTAATAAGAAGTGATGCTAAGGGGTTTTTGGGTATAAGAAACAATACCATTTAAAAAATAGGGTTCTCAGTCCTTGGCATTCCTTCACCTGGGCCTAGGGGCACACTAGAATAATTTCATACTAAACCGTGCAAACTTAAAATTAACTTAACAGATCCATAAAGTAATAATAATCATAATTCCTACATTTGCTGTAAGTCTCACTATGGGCATAGCCATGAAGACTTGTAGCCACATTATACATAACAGGCTGCAATGAATCATGGATTGTATTGATCAATGCATTTCTATAAGATTCATATCAGAGACAAAAGATTATGAGATTTTTTCTAACTAATACCATATCATAGTTTTGAATGTACAATTAAAAAGAAATTACTACTGTTGGTTTGTTGGTAATGTTGTACCTTTCTGACTGGTCACTGTTGAGTGTAGTACCAAATAGCTTAATAGTTGTGGCTACTAACTAAAAATATAAGGATAAATGTATAGAGGGAAGATCACTTGAGATAATCATTATCAAGAGTTGATGATACAGAGCAACCACAATTTTTATAAGGGCTAACTTTGGGTTAGTTTTAGACACCAAAAGGGTGCACTTCATGGGATAGCCTTATCCTTTTTCTAAGTGAAATGGATGAAGCAGCGAATGAATATCAAATCAGAGGTGTTCATGGTAAATAAAGCATGCATGACTGGTGAAGGAGATAAGACAAATTTCAAGCTTGGTTTGGACTCATTCACACAGTAGATTAAGTAGAGGGGTGTATAGTTTTGAAGTGGAATAATAGGTGAATTGGATGAAGGTTACGATATTTACTATTCAAAGGAGGTTTCAACTAACAAGGATTGACATTATTAGTTTGGGAAAATATGCAGAGTTTCCCTTATGTTGCTTGAGGAAGTTACAATCAAACTATACCAGATGGTTGAAGCTTGAAAGGCATTATCGTGTGTTAAAATATCAACCCAATGTCCAACAAATGACACATCCATCAAGGGAGAAAATTGGAAATTATATACAAGAACATTTTTCTTCTTGCTCTTGTATCACTAAGAAGAGATTCACAAATTCAAAAGGTGGCATTATTAGCCATTTTTAGTATTTTCTTAAGAGCTGAAAAAAGAGCACATAAATAAAATTTTGCAGGCATGAAGGAAAGCTCTACATCAGATATACTAGGGAAAACACAAATTGCATAAATGTCTGCATTCTAGTAACCATTTAGTAAAAATTACCACTGATTGAAATAACAGTTGTGAACCATAATTTTCCAACATGGCAATGGACAGTGATAAAACAATAGTTTGTATAGGATAATGCCACAGCATAATTATTTTCCATGCACTAGTGGTAGAGGATTGTCCATCTTGCATGTTCTCATTTTCATTTGATACAGACCTGAAAATTCTAACCTGAATTTTAAAGAAAAAATTAGACAATCTTATGGTGTGCTCATAACAATTACAACACAATTAATGATGCATAATAATTTAACTGATCCACTTCTGATTCTAACAAATAATTTGGCAGCAATACATTGATACACACACACACATAAATATAGGTTTTGGGGCTTTCATTTTCTGGTGCCAGTAAGATTGATGCAGCATTAAGTCATACACCTAAGACTCATTCTCAGTATGGTTTGTCCTACTTGAATGGTATGTAAAAAGAGGAATCAAGCTGGGTATAAGTCCCAAGCACATTTTGGCAGAATAGATAACCCTCAGACTAGAATTTAAGTTGAAATAAGCCCATGTTATATAGTGCACGCCCAACTTTGAGGCATATTTCTGGCCAAAAATACGCAATATTTTTACACATAAAGCATTGAAAAAAAAATATTTAAATCCACTGGGATTTAATTCTAAAAGAAAAAAACATGCTAAAAGAAAAAACAATCCTAGCAAGGAATCCACAATTGCATAATTCCTCTAAAATAAGAATTATACCCTGTACTGCCCTTGCGTAATACACCTTCTACCAAGTATGGTGACCTTGATAACAATTTCCAAAAGCACAACCCAATAAAATACGACACTGCTGTATTTTAGCATGCAATAGCTTGTATAATAGGTTAGCTCATAATCTATTATGCTCCACACACCAGAGTGTTATTTAATCTTTGAACAAAAATGGTAACTGCCAAGAGATGAGAATTTCATTCTTCAGAAAATATGTCCTTGAGATATTTTTTTGTTGAAAAAGCTGGGCTTTAGCATATAATTATCCCTCCTTTCTTTAGAAGTAACTCAGAGCTAAGAACATCTCAACTTATTTCCATTCTTTAGAGCCTACATCAACATAATGGAGGGCATATGCATTCAATTGGCTTAACTAGATCTTTCAACTTGCCTCTCTGATGAGCATTGTTTAGGGGAGTAACTAGGACAAATCCTTTTTTGAGTCCCAGGGAAAATTTTAAGAACCCCTGTAAATTTATATGTATAATAAATGGGTGAATTCCCATGATACATAGGAAAAATGGAAGGCGATTTTATTAATAATATAATATGTATATATAATTTTTTGGCGAATCTCTCACAAGATTATATTATCTTCTAAAATCATGGCGAATCACCAGCACAAATGGAAAATCACTACTACAAAATGGTGAATCGTTGTCTAGTGGAGTTCAAGGTGTTGGTTCCAATGAAGATATGGTAGTTTACCCAGGAGTTGAAGGAAGCAAACCATCGAGACCAAGCATGGCACATGGTGACTCGTGACGGAAGTAGTTCTCGTGTAGTTTGGAAAACGTGTTCTAGTTCTACTAAGTGTAATGTTGTTGCTCATGCTACTACTAGCACTGATATTGAGGTTGGAGAGGATTTTGAGGAAGCATGGAAGGTAGCAGTGGTGGAGAATTACAAAGAGAACCCCATGGTGGGCTCCATTTTTCCCTTTGGCATTTGGGCCTGCAAGATCTTATGTCCATTGAACCAACAATTAACCATTCAACCAACAATCAACTTGACTGAGTTGATTAGGTACGAGTCAACTTAGACTAATATTCAAAACTATTCTTTGCATTATCCCATATTTATCACTCTAATGCTACACAACATTGGGCATTTTCACCCAACTCTCATGCATGCACACAAAATTTTCATTAACATCTATAACCCTAACCAACTGAGAATTGATCAACAATTTACACCAAAGTTTTTTATAGTGTTGAAAATTCATAAGAAATTTAGATCCATGGTACCTTCAATAAATTTTGAGATAACCTTCACAAATTTGACCAAAATTGAGCAAACTTGTGATAAATTTTAAACCTACAAAAATTAGGATTCATGTTCCTAGGAACAATCATAAGAAGTAGTTGACATATAGGTTAAGTTTTGAGCCTTGATACATTGATAATGCAATGGCTTAGGTCAAAACTCACACATTGAAAATTCATCGATGAAGAGAAGACAATATCATTATGAATTACACATACTCCAAACTTCCTACCAAATTCTACTTAATTGTCTGCAACTCAGCTATACATAATCTTATGGTAAATACAAAATCCAAAAATCCTTCTTCACATAGATAATAAATGGACATTGGAAGAGCACCCCTTATATAATAGTAATAGTAGCACTCAATATATTATTTCATATTGAACTTCATAGCCATAGCATTCCTATGTATTGTATGTTGTATTCAACTTGCAATATCAAATATAGATACAATCATAGTTTTGATTGATACATGTAAATCATACTTGTGTACAATGTTGAATGCAATGTCAATCAAGGTGTAAAGTTGATTTGAAGTGTAATGATCTATGAATTTTGCATGCAAGTTATTATAACCAACAAAATTTTGGGCCCATTTTGAATGAGCAGTGGAGGACACTCTCTGAGAGGCAAACTGGAATTTGTACATGTTCTACAGTCCAATCTTAGTCACTGTTACAATATATCAAAAGAGTTATAGTTCAAGGTTACAAAACCACAATAAAAATCTCCAGACAGAAAGAGGCAACGTTATAAAACCACAGTAGGCTTAGCCCAGCACCAATTACCCTCAAAAACTCTAAACAAAACCATAAATTCATCTTTCTTTCAGCTCTTCTTCAAACTAGAGCAATATATTCTGAATTAGAGACAAGAATGACGTAAGATCTTTAATAATTGTACTTCTTTTGGAGTCCGGGATTCCCTTGTTAGCGTCCAAAGACATGTTCAACTAACCAAAAAAAAAGAAAAGGAAATTTTATAATCAATTTTTTGAATATCATATATGACTAGCAGACTTTAAAACTAGTTTTAAAAAATATGTATATAATACAACACAAAATTATACATCACAACACATTGAATTTCTGGACAACAATATAAATAAAAAATAATACCAGTTTCGGGATCTTTGCTATGCAACATTCTCTATAAAAAATCTTTAGCACTTAAATCTGTTTCCAGGGCTTCCTTGTAAAATTAAAATTGAAATTGACATTTGGTTAATTAGGTTTCATAGATATGTTTACCAGTGATGTGCAAAAAAGCTAAGTAGAGTGAATCCTGTCTCTAAGTGTAAGTAAAAATTTATAAGTCAGGCATTTAAAGTATAAGGCTGTTGTCTCATAACATAACATTAAATCGGCATTTCCATATACTATGAAGAATTAAGAAAAATAATTACTGAAAGAGTTTTGGATGCAACCAACAAAGAAGCAAGTACTGAATGCCCAGTCAACATGGGGAAAATAGGAAGAGTTTCAAAAATATCGAATTTTGCAGGATGGCCTCGGGGGATTCTAACAAAACAAAACAAAAACAAAAAGTCCCGAGAGAAGGAAAACGCTGCAAAACAGGCAAAAACTGATGGATAATTAAAGAAGCAGGTTTGCAAGGATACTTAAAAATCCCACAAACAATTATAATCACTATTTGTGAAGTTTGCAGAATAGCAGGAAGGAAATTAGTCTTCATCATGACTCAAAATCACAAAGGCTAGAAGAAGAGAACATTCAAGAATTCAATGTAGCAAATATACTTGTCTACAACATATGGATTAAAAAAAAAGAAAAAAAAACAAGAATGGGCTAAGTTCTGCAACAACACTAAGTTTTTCAATAGTAGTCTAGTAGTAGCAAGCTTGGAATTGGTTTAGCATCTTAGATATAATTTGGAGCTGGTTTGGAGTTGTCCAATGGAGTTGGCAACTTTGAGAGGAGGCTACAACCCATCTTTTCATTCGCATGTATGCTTTCCCTCTTCTAAAACTGTCAATTTGAATGTTGCCCCTGTTTTTTTCTCTTTCAAGTTAAAATCAGCCCCTCTTTGTTCTTAAATTGAAGATAGGGTTTGCATTGTAAATTGTTGTGTTATTTTGTTCAAGTAGGAGATTTCATTATGTTTAAATTCCGTTAACCATGGCCCCAAGAGTCAAAGACGTTGCATGGAATCATTATGATCCTATTGATAACCAAATGGTTTGGAAACATTGCAAACACTCAATGCGGCAAGGGGGATTCATAGGTTGAAACAACACATGGTTAGCATAAGAGGCTAAGTAACTCAATGTGGTGCACAAAAAGGTAATGATAGGGCATATTAAAGTAGAAATGCTTGAACAGTTTGAAAATTTTGAAGAGGAGAAGGCTAGGGAAAAGATAATAAAAAAAGAAGTTGCAACAAAAAGGAAACTTTTACACATGAGAGAGCAAGTGCTAGTGGTGATTCTGAACTTGAAAACTCTTCCTCTATCCCTTCCACCAATATCAATGACCCCTTTTGTTATGTTTTTCCCCCCTCCCAAGTCTCACAGTCAACCTAAAAAGAAGAAAAACATTAAGAGTTATTCCAAACCTTGCTACAACTCTACCTCTACTAGTGCCTCCCAACCAAGTCTAACTCAACCCACCTTAAATACACACTGGAAGAAGCAATTGAAAGAAACCACTTTTGAATGGTCAAATGGTGGTATGATGCAAATATTCCCTTCAATGCTACTGGCTCACCTTATTACCAAGCTATGTGGAAATTTGTTATTGATGCAAGAAGAGTCTCCAAATTCCCTAGTATGCATGCCTTGTAAGGATCTCTTTTGCAAAAAAAAGAGATTATGTCCATAGATGAATTTTTGAAGGATTTCAGAGAGTCATAGGCCAAAAAAAGTTGTTCCACAATCTTAGATGGATGGACTAATGGAAATAATCCCACTATCATAAATATCCTAGTCTCTTGTCCTCAAGGAACCATGTTTTTGAAATCAATTGATGCATTTCACAGGGTGAAAAATGCAAAAATTTTATTTGAGCTCTTGGAAGATATTGTTATGACAGTGGGGGAGAAAAATGTTGTTCAGGTTATCACAAATAATACCTCAAACTATGTTCTTGCTGGAAAGATGCTAAAGTTCAAATATAGGATCATATTTTCGACCCCATGTCCTACAGTGTACACATTGCATAGACCTCATGCTTGAGGGCATAGGCAAGGTGGATTGGATAAAGAACAATGTAGAGCATGCCAACTGTACCAAAAAATACATCTAGAACCACTAATGGGTATTGAGACTAATGAGGAAAAACATCGGGGGCAAGGAGCTTTTTTACGCCTGCCATCATCAGATTTGCAACTCACTTCCTCATGTTGCAATCTCTCATTTCCCAAGCATAGAACTTGTAGAGAAATATATTTCAATGATGATTGGAATGCATCTCAATGGGCTCATAGACAAGATGGAATAGACAAAAGAATGTTTTTAACAACACTTTTTGGAAAAAAGCATTAGATATTGTGAGTATTGGCGAGTCCCTTGTTAAGGAGTTGCAGTTAGTGGATGGGGAAAATTTGGCCATGAGCTACATCTATGAGGTTATGGATCAAGCAAAGGTGCAGACATGGACAACCTACAAGGATATAGTTGGTAAGTAGGAACCTACTTGGGAGACCATTGATAACAGATGAAACAATCAACTCCATCACCTTATAAATGTAGTTGGGTATTTCCTAAACCCGAGGTATCATTACAAAGATTGGTTAGGAGAAAATCAGATTGGGGAGGTCAAAGATGGGTTGTATGAGTGCTTGGAGCACTTGGTCCTTGGCGAGTCTGAGTAGCTAAAAATACATCAATAAATCAATGCTTTCACTAGTACCAGAGGTACCTTTAGCAAAAACCTAGCAAGGATTGCTGTGGATCAACCAGGTAAGTAATTCCAAATTATTTTAAAGTTAAATTGTTTAAAATTCAAATTGTAAATATTATATTTTTTAACCAAACTCTTAATCTAAATTGTTGAACAATGAACTAACTTTAGTCTTTGTCTTTGCAGCACATTGATGGGACTTGTTTCATAGCCGAAGTCCTTAATTGAAAAGTCTGTAGTTAAACTCTACCAAACTTACAATGCTTCTAGGTGTGAAGGAAATTGTCTTGTTTCTAAGAAAACTCACACGAAGAAGAGAAATTGTTTGGAAAAAAATAGTTAAATGATATTGTCTTCGTGCAGTACAACCTCCAACTAAGATACTAGCAATTGCATAACAAAATACCTAATACAAATCCCATTGTGTTAGATGATATTGATCCAACTTCAAAATGGGTAGAGGAGACTCAGCCAACAAATTTTGATGCTGATTTTGATATTGATGCCATGGAGTTTGTGGGGGGGACAGGAGGGGGCTGTTATCCCAATGCAAATCTAGAAGATGGACTAGGAGCTAAAGGATGTGAAGCACCAAGCATGGCACATGCAAGCACTAGACATGCAGCTTGGCTAACGTATGCTTCTACTAGGTATGGTACTACTACAGCTACTACTACTACTATTGAGGTTGCAGATGTCTCTAAGAAGTTTGAAGACTCTCAGCCAAATAATGTGTATGTAGCTCCTACCAATGATCACATTTCTAGTAATGGTGATGAGTTTGATGAGTGATCACGTCGATCAATGATTTGTAATAGGCCAGTGGCCCAATAGCTTGGAGAATGGTTTTTGGACTCTAGAGGCCATTTAGAGCCTCACAGATTATGTATTTTGTTGCTAATATGTGCTGCACTTAGTGCAATTTTGATATATTCACTCTTAAATGGTATATAGATGACCAAACTTTGCAAATGTGTCCACGAAGTAGTACAACCCAATAAATGTGTCAACCAAGTGACATCATGTCAAAAATATTCACAAACTTTTCAAAGGATTTGAAAGTCTAGTTCTAGTGCTACGAATATTCATTTATTGTCCATTTGAAATAAGCATCAAATTGATGATAAAATAAATTTGTTGAAATTTTTCAGATAAATCATAAAGTTGGAAGCATTCCCTAGTTTTCTGCAATGAAAGAAGGGACATCATGCACCAAACTAACAATGTAAATGGCATCTGTAGATAGGATGTATCAAACATAAAGCAATAATTGAAAGCCAAGCAAGTATGACAATAATACCTTTCCAGATGCATTTCGAATAGGTGCTGTGTGAAGAAGATTCCAGAAAGAAATGTTATCCTTCCTGCATGATAAGAACATCTATTAGTTCAAAAAGTTTTGTAAGCTATAGACTAGCTCTTTAAGAAACTAAACGAACTGATAACTTATGCCACAATATTAAAATACTAATTTTCTGCTTCTAAAAGAGGTTTGCTCACTCTCAACATAAGCATACCTATAATTTAGGATCCACACTATACAAAATTGTTTTGCTACAATACTTTACCGTATCTGCAACTAATATCTGTTAAAAAAATGAAATGAAAAGTAACATGGCACGTGCTCTAGGAAGCACATAAAAGATGGATACAACATTGTTGAATATTATGAGGACCTAGTTAAAACAAAGCGAAGTGCAAGCTATGACTACCAAAAATCAATGCTTGAAACACCAGGAACCCATACGAGAATACAATGAAATGAAAAATGCTATAACACAAGTAACTCACATGCGCTATAGCCACATTGTCTGTGTCTCGGCCCTGCAAAAATAGGCAGTTCTGCCCTAAAACTTCATCTCTAGAATAGCCTGCAAAATGTTTCACAGTTTTTATACCATTAGTTTATAGTCTATCCCCCATTATTAATTCCTGGCATGTTCTTCATAATGGAAACCTCTTTGACATATTACCTTTTACCCTCACCCAATACTCTGTTTATATCCTTAACACACCAAAGACACATGCAGAACCAACAAATTTCAGAAATGGTCTGAATACAAAAGACGAGCTTTATAGTAATGATGCCAAATTTAAAAAAATAAAATAAGTTCATTTAGTTACAAAGCTTAGAGATAGCATTAATATTTAATAAGGCTAAAGGACTTTTGTCATGGGAAACACGTACAGTAGAAAAAAATAAAAATTGATGGGGATATGGGAGAAGAAAATCCTGTCACATTTGGAAAACAAAGAAAAAAATGTCCAAGGAGAGGCAGATGCAAATTTTCAAGATCACCCACCCACGCAACAGATGTAGACTCTTAACCCAACATATCAACAAGTAGAAAATCCAGCATCAGGACATTTCTGGCAGATAGAGACAAACGTATGGATGGAAACACACTCAAGAACAAACCCATACAGCAGACCGACACAGGTATGCACATTCAACAATATCTCTAAACCATCCTCAAGTGGCCGCAGAATGTTCCAAACATTGTATATACTCAGAAGAAGTGAATTAAATTACTAACAGTGCAGCAAAGAGGAGAACTCAGAAACTTGTCAGCGCAACGGATCCATTCACAAAAATATTTCTATATCAGCAGCAGTGAGACACAAGTTTTATATGCAGTGAAGAACTATTTGCTGGTGTGCATAATTTTGCAAGCTGAAATTTTGATCAAGAAGAAAAGGAATTATTTTTTTAGCATAAATTATATTTACAGCGGATGGGCAGAAATTTGAACTTTGACAATAGACCATATTTCAGCATACTGAGCAAATGTATACGAACCATGGCAGCAACATATATCTATAACAGCATAAACATAAGACAGTAGAAGATGTAATATTTTTTATTTATTTTGCAACAGTCCTTCAAAGATATGATGTTGTTCCTTCAGCCTCCAATTATGTAATAAATCCCTCTTTAAACATAAGGGAGATATAAGTAATTTGAATGTCTGCAATTCTATGTTTGTTGAGGTGGAAAAAGGAACCCTGCTCTGTTTTCTGGAGGAATACAGTTTTAAAAAATCTGATCATGGGTAATAATCAGACTTAAATTTGGGAACCATAAGAAGATATATAATATTTTTGGAGTAAAATGGTGATTTTGGAGGAATGAGCACTTTTTAAGATATCTGGTTGGGAGTGATAAGATGCTGAATACAGATTTTTCTCCATAAATACAAGGAAATATTGCTAGTATTCAAAAAAAAAATTGTCAGACTCCCATACATTGAATGGGAGAACTTCTCCAGCTTGGAAACAGAGGGTGGAGAGGGATTATTTCATACATGACCTGTGGGAGATTGTCAATGGAGAAACACCAGAAGATCTGAGGCAATGATCAACCAATTATAAGAACAAAAATGCCCTGCTTCTCATAACTGTTGAACCCCAGGATGACATTCTTCAAAACATTAGATGATAAATTGTGCTGTCCAAACCTAGTGTAATTTAAGAAGCTTATATGAAACACCAAATGAACTTATGGTTTTAAGACAAATTTAAAGATTTCTGAAAGAAATTAAGAACATGTCCAAAAAGTGCATCAACTTGAAAATGAATTGTCAATGCTTAAGACCACCATCGAAGACATGGAGCTTGTAACCATTTTAATGAACAACCCTCCATACATGTACCATAATTTTGTGACCTTGTTATGCGTTTCTTCTAGAATTGAAGTGCCATCATTCGCAGAATTAGTAGGATTGCTTATCCAAAAAGATAAAACATTGAAGAAAGATGAGGACCAAACAAACATTCACAGGAAAACATAATGGTTGTGGCAGTGTTTGAGGTAGAGTCAGGAACAATAGCTAACAATAAAATCAAATAAGTAATTCACGAAATACAAAAGGTAATTATCAAACCAACCAGCCTAAATATTGTAATTATTGTGGAAAGAATAATATGTAGAAGAGGAATGCTTTTTGACAAAACAGAGGAATAAAGCTAGAGGCAAATGTAAAGGAAAAGGTGGTAGACATAGAGGCAATTTTGCAAAGAATAATAAAACTATGAAGTTGAATGAGCCTAAAACAGACTAAAAAGAACTAGATGCTTTTCAGTGTCTCAAAAGGAATGCAACACAGAGGAATAAAACTAGAGCTGGATGTAATGGAAAAGGTGGTGTTAGCCCCCCTATGAAATTTTTGACAAGCAAATAGGGGGCTAAATTGTTTTTGAGCCTTCAAGGAATGCATTTCCTCTGAAAACACAGTCTCCTTGAAGCATTCATGTGTCTTTTATCCTTTGATAAAATCTCCTCTGCTGATTCCCATCGTTAAGCCTCTCTGTTTGTGAAGAAATGCCCAATGGTCCCCTTTTCCTTCTTATTTCACCCCCAATTAGCCTCTGTCTTATCCCCCTTGTATTCCCCTTCTATTTCCCTTCTTAATGTTCAATTCCCCCTAAAATCCCCTTCAAATTCTCCCCCCCCCCCAGCCTTTGTTGACCTTCTTCCCCCTTTATCTCTCTATCGTTCCCCTTCCCAACCTTCAAAATCCATTAAAATGGGCTAAAACCCACTTCCCGATCTTATTATAGGCCTAAGCCCTTCCCCACTAGCCCCTATCAAACCACTTTCCCCACATGCCCATGTGCTGGGACCAAGCACTTAAGTCCCAAGCGCTAATCGCAATCGGAAGTCGGGCGGGTGCACAAATCCTTTGTAATGGTCAAATCTCCGATGCGATTCATTTATAATGGTAAGTCTGGCGATGCATTACGCACCGTTGATATTCTGTGGAGATCTGACGGCGGAGCGCTAATCGCAGCCCCCCGCCCGATCGCAATCGCAATGCTTCAAGTGTGCCCTCCGATCAATCGCAGCCCATACCTCCGATCCTCCAATCCTACTCTCCCTCTGATTACATTCCCCGCCGTTGATCGGGTTTCGAGATCAATGGTCAACGCTCAATCGCAAACCCCTCTCCGATCGCAATCGCAAACTATTTCATCTGACTCCCGATTGCGATCCCCCGATTCAATCTGGGCCGTCCATTCCCCTGCTGATCCGACAGCCATCACACTTCCCATTTCCCCCGATCGCAAGTCTTTCTGTCTTCCACCCGATTTAATCCCATCCATCCATTGATACACGATCCAATGGATATCGCTCGTCCTCCTTAATCGCAATCGGAAGTTTTTATATGTGTCACCCTTTGTTCCCTCCGATTGCGATTGATCCGATTACATCTCCACCGTCCGTTTCCTCCCAGATCCGACGGTCATCGCTTTCTCCTCCCAATCGCAATCGGAACTTTTGAAAGGTGTGTTGCGATTGCCGCCCACTACAGTTTCCGATTGTGATTGTTCCGAATAGATCTCCGCCGTTCGCTTCCCGTGCAAATCCAACGCTCAAGATCTGATCGCCCTCCGCCTCTGCCGGGTCCCATGTCCGCCCCTCCGCTTCATTTTTTTTCTTCCATTTCCTTTGTATTTCCTCCAAAGGTCGACCGTTGAGCTTTTACACTACATGATCATTTCTCCGCCACTCTCATTGTTTCCGCCATTCCTCCACTGCTCCGCCACCATTCCTCCGGGCCTCCAAAGAATTTTTTCCACCACTGCCCGGGTTTGTAGCAGTTTATTCTATTGAGAAAATAACACAGAAAGGCCACTTCAGCATTTTCCAGCGGGCCAACAGCAGATGTTCAAAGGGGGTTAACGCCTGTTATTGACATAATTAATATTTAGCCCCACTTTCAAAGGATAAATACTCAGCTTGAAGACTAGTAAGCGCACCAGCAAGTCATAACTACACCACCTAACAGCAGAGTACTCCTCTCTAGAGGTACACCTTCCTACAGCAATCTCCATGCCTCCTCGAGCCCATAAGTAGTTAATTGCACTGACAGAGCTTCATTAAAGACTGTCTGAGAAGCAGTAATAGAGGTATGGAGAGGCCACGGACTTTAAACCAGTTAACCAGATTCAGAAGGCTAGCACAGAGTACCAAACTCCGTAGGGATTTAAAGAACATATCAGAGGTCAAACATGACCTGACAGAGATCTCCAAACCGATCTACAGAGTACTCACAGCGCCGCATATAGCCATTAAGCAGAGTGGGCTTGGTTTCCTCCACCATTCTGTCTTAATGTGACTCATTTAATTGTTCACCTACTTCTGTTTCTTCCTCTTCTCCTATAAAAGATCCCCGAGAACGAATGGAAAAGGTTGTTGTTCAGTTGTTGGGCATTTTTCTATTAGAGGGATTCATTCTGATTGTTAGAACAATCTTGGGAGGGAGTAGCAGAGTAGTTGTATGTAATAGGCTGGGAGGAGAAGTCTGGATTGTATTAGCCATTGAGCTATATTGTACATGATTGGTTTTGCATCATTAATCAAGCACATTTCATAGGATCCTGGTCTATTACTATTGGTGATGTTTTTCTCATTTTTTTTATTACACTTCCATATTGTCTCATTTTCTGCTGGCTTGCATCAGAATATTGGCATAGGATTCACCCTTGTTAGGTGCCCTATGTTTCTGCTCTCCTCGCCTTTAATGTTTTCTGCTTTATGTGTATCTAAGAGTAAATTCGTGGGGTTTAACCAGTGCAGTGGATGTTATTGCCTGCTCGCTGATGTATGAACTTGGGGGTTTGCTACTTGGATGTTTCTTTGTCAAATTTATCTCTATTTTTTCCTTGGAGTTGCTAAAGCAGACCTGGAGTTAAATGACCTCTGGTCTGATCTATAAGCTGCCCCTTCATCCCTCTTGAGAGCTGCCTTAGAGTATGTCCAAGCAGGTCTGGAGTTAAATGACTTCTGACCTGATCTATAGACAGAAATTTGGTTGTCTTTCCTTCTTTCACTTTCTCTCCTTAATGTTCCATTCCATCATCTATCTAAGAGATCCTTTAGTTTAGATGACTTGCCCTCTGAAAGCCTTGGCTAGTTGTTGCATGTAATTACCTTTCATGACTCGATAGCCCAATGGATGGCACAATTTCGACCCATCCTCCTCGCTGAAACATCCTACTGCTTTGTTCCCTTTCCTCCCATTACTTTCTCAGTCCATGATCTCCTAACCAACCCAACAACCAACCAATCAAATCATTTTAAACCCCCCTTTGTGCTTCATAACTAGCCTAACATCTCATCTTGAGCTTCAAAGATACATCATTCTTTTCTCTATTTGGAGAGATCCCTCCCCGGGTCCAGGAAGGCTAGATCCTAGGGCCCCAAAGTGGTTCTGATGTTGTCTCATCTTTTGGTATTGCCAAATCTGCCAAAACATGGGAACCCCAACAGGTGGCAGACATAGGCACAATTTTGCAGAGTAATGAAACTACAAAGTTGAATGAACCTAGAATGGAAAATCTTTTTATGTTCGCAAAATAGGAAGTAGAAGCTTCTCAGTGTCTGTGGTCACTGGTATCTTAATTTTGGAGCTTCCAAAAACATAACTGGGAGGAAAGTTTTCAAAACTTGATAAATGTGAAAATAAAGTTGATAATTATATTAAGCGATAACAGAATATGTCATGTATGAAGTAAAGGAGAAATACCAACAAGAATTTAAAGGAACAGTAATAAAAGCATTAAAATATCCTTTATGTCCTTTGTTTCAAACGAAAATTTTCTTTTTCATTTTCTAGAAGAAGCAATGTTTGATCAAAGAGGAATAATAATATTGTGGCCATAGGTACACAGTTGCCAGTAATTTTTTTTTAAACAAGAACTGGAAAATTTTATTATAATATAAAAGTTGTGAAGTCAACAGGGGGGAGTAGAACAAAAGAGACAACCAGTGTCCTGCCCCTGAGGAGAGATTAAACAAAATATTCTTCTTACTAGACCATAAGATTCCCATTTTGACCCAAATACATGGTTATGGAATGATTTGATAATGCTCATATCCATCTACTATTAATTGCCCCAATTTTTCACATGTGCCAAGATTGCTTGTGTGTCCACCTGTTCATTGTTGACACATAGGACATGAAACCATTGCACCATTCAAAACTTCCTTTGAGGGTTATAATTTGAAAAAAAGTGAGCCAACTTATTGTCCTTTGGAGTTGTACCATGAATCATATGCCTGATGATGATTGTGGAATCCCCAAATACTAATAACTTTCGTATGCCACATTGGTGTGTTAATGATAGACCTTGGAGCACAACACATGCTTCTGCCTGGTTGTTTGTCATATGACCAAACTCCATGTAAAACTATGCTCTAGGATTCCTCCTGGGTCCTGTATTATGTTATGATATGTACAGATTTGAAAGAATTTCATGCAAGCAACAAGCATTCCAGTTTGAAGAACCAGCTTTGGCATGAAAAGCATGGTCATTTGAATTATTTCTACCTTGATTTTGCCAACAAGCATAATGTGGTGAATGGTGTACCACAAATACAAGAGTAGAAAGGTGTTTGTGAGGCATGTTTTGCAAGCAATGCTAAATTAAATTTGATGATGGAAACCAAGAGGAACAGAGGGACTTGAATTAATTAACACTTGATCTATGTGGTCCAATGAGAACTCAGTCCCTTAGGGGTATGAAATATTTTGTTACATCTATTAATGATTTTCCAAGAAAGATTTGGATATATTTTCTGAAAAATAAATCACAAGTTTTGAAGACATTTAAAGATATGAAAACGTTGATGAGAAATACTAGTGGTATAAATATTAATGTGTTGCAAAGAGACCAAGGAGGTGAGGAGTCATCAAATGAATTTCTTGTTTTCTGCAACAAGGCATTAGGAGACCAACAATAGTGGCCTGCACACTCCAACAGAAATGTAGTAGATTGGAAGAATAAATCAATTATGAAGATGGCTAGATGAATCTGGAGATGAAAATGTTTTTATATGAATAGAAATCCTAAAAAGCAAGTTCGTAGTATGATACCTGAGGAGCCATGATTAGGATATAGGTAAAAAAATTCAGAGTTTTTGGTTGTTTGGCATATGATTGCACAACAGTCCAAATAAGACACGATATAAGTCAAAATAAAAAAGAAAAAGTATTCATTGGTTATAGCATAGCACAGACTTGAAAGCACTCAAGTTATATGATATTTCGATAAGAAAGTCATGTTTGTAAAAAGTAATTTTTAATGGAAAACCTCCACAAGGGCAGACAACCTGTTGCAAGATGGAAGTTTGCAGGTGCAAGAACAACCAGAAACCAAAACTCCTCTAACATATAGAAGGAGACAGCAAGTAGAAGAAGATGAATAAAAATGCCCTACTAATGTAGAAGAAGAAAATCATGAAGAAGAAGAGGTAGAATTGAAGGATGAAGAAGAACAACCAAGCAATGCACAGAAGAAGTGAAAATGGTTTAATAAATATAATCAAAATGTAAAACTAGATGAGATACCAAACCACCTTATCAATTATATATTGAATTGATGAGTGAAGTTGTTAACTCCCATGGTCTTATTTCTTTTGAAGAGGCTTGTGAAAGGCAAAAAAGTTAGAGATACAATAAAAGCAGAGTATGAGACCTACATGCAAAACAAGACTTGGAAGTTTAGTAGAGTTGCCACCAGATAAAAAGACAATAGGTTGCAAATGGGTATATAGAACAAAGTTCAAAGTAGATGGTTCAGTTGATAAGTACAAAATCAAGCTTGTTGCAAAAGGATATGCACAACATGATGGCATAAACTATGAAGAGACTTTCCAGACTTCTGCTCCTAAAACAAAGTTGACCACTATAAGATTGTTGTTGGCCATGGTAGCACAGTTGATCACCAAAAGTGTGTTCTTGAATGGAGATAAAGTTTTTATGGAGGCGCAACAAGGATTTTTCGTCAAGGTAAAGAAAAGTTGGTATCCAGGCTTATTAAAGCATTGTATGATTTGAGGATTGAATCAAAATATTGACCAACATCACAGATCCTGAAGATTTAAAATAGCTGATTAGATTGTAAACTTCATATTAAAGCAAAAGAAGGTGAAAGAGACTAAAGCAAAAGAAGGTGCAAGAAATGTTATGGTGGTTTATGTTGATGATCTAATAATCACAAGTAACAGTACCCAATTGGTTGATGAAGAAAAAAGTACCCTTTTGTATAACCTTCTAAATGATAGATTTAGAATTATTCCATTATTTTTTAGGAATTGAAGTTTGGTAGCAAGAAGACGAGATATTTATATCACAAGTAAAGTGTGCAATAAAATTGCTTGAAAAGTTTAGGATAGAAAATTATAATCCAAATAGGACACCAACAAAGGTAAAATGGAAGATTTCAAAAGACGACATATCAGAGATTAACAATGTATCCTCAACTTGAATATGGTTTTATTTATCTTACAACAACCAAACCAGATATTTATGATTAGTATGTTGTCAAGATTTTTGAAGAGTGTCAGAATGGTGAATTTGAATGCAGGAAAGAGAATGCTGAGGTATATCATCCTTCTTACTACCCGTGGTTGTGGTCTAGCAGTAAGCAGGAAGGTGATAGGGCTTGTATTAATGCAGAGACCTAGATTCAAAACCCCCAAGTGGATGCATATGAGGCCAGGCGCAAGTCCTTGGTGACCTTGACAGCATATGCAAGCCACCTATAGCATGGAAGCTTAGTCAAAGGGACTCTATAAAAACATACTTCCTAAAAAGGGAAATTTCTGGTTAAACTATCTTTGAGGTGTAGATTGGGCAGGATAAGTTGATGGCAGAAAGCCAACACCAACTTATGCTTTTAACCTTCGACTGATTCTTCTGAATATATACTCCATGCATCTTTACTGTTAAATCAGATTTTAACAGAAACCCTACCTTTACAACAACTTTTGTATCAAAGAAACTTGTTATCTCATTTTTGTCCAGTTTTTTTTAATTTTTTATTCTAGGTAAATCTCCCAACTCTCTCTTAATATCTGAGACCTATTTTTGTTACCATTACAATTTTGAATGAAGTATATTGCGGTGATGGTCTCCTTTTGCTGCGAAGTATGGAATTACAACCACAATTTTGCATAGGATAGGCAGAAAAAAGCTTGAATTTCTCGTACCACCAAATTAGGTGATTCAAGAGCGGTGTGGAAGATAATTGAGACAAGCCTTTGTTGGAAAATTTTCAGTACAGCTGGACCAATCGTTCCAAAGATATGAAGACTTGAAGTTGGGCCTCAAAAACACTAGTTGTTGAACTTTTAACAGGTTAGAATAAATTTTAAAACCATAGCTCTAATATTTAAAGTTGAAATTTGCATTTAATCATGGAGTTACCAGAGTTTTATGGAGATGGATATAGTAAATACACTGTAGAATGGTTAAAAGTTTGAAGAATCAATTTTGAGCATTATTCATATTGCTGAAGGATGAAACAAAGAAATGGTGGGGTGGTATGACAAATCAAAATTCATTTGGGAGGAATCTGGAAAACAAAAAAGACTTGGATAGATAGAAGAGAAAACCAAAAACTCAAACGAGTAAACCTTTTTCTATTTCCATCCATAGAATTGCCCATGTTGTAGATACCAGGAGGAGACCATTATTGTCCCTATAGACCCACGCTAGCCAATATAACTTTGTCAATGTTGATTTGCCAAAACATCTACAAATGCTATGAAAGAACATAAAAAAAGCACATGCATATGGTGAGAGGGCTAAAGTGAATGAAGATTTGGAACTCATTATAAACAAATACTAATTTTATGATATCCAATGGCTTGGGATGGGAAAGACACCAGTGTTTAAGTGTAGAAGACCTTCCTTACGCTCTTTTGTATAGTGAATAAAGACCCAAGGAGGGCATGGTAGGAGGGTCGATGGCTATAAGAAATATGATTAGTGCAGGAAGGCGAGGTGATCTCATTGACCAGCGATTAAGGGTGCTATTTCCCTCTTCCCTCTTACCTAAAAATTCATGTTTATCAGATGATCAGAATGAAGCAAACATACAGAAGGATCATCGTTGTCTCTTGCTCGAAAATGACAGAAAGGAACGGGGTTGTATCTTGCTCAAAAATGACAGAAGGATTAGCAAAATGTATTTTATAGAGATGAATTTCAACCTTACCCTCAATATTTTTTTTTTTCAAAAGAAAAAAAACACTGTTATATAATATTAAAAATATATGACAGTACATGTTCATCATTTCATTCTCATTCTCAGCGGGTATAAGCTAACAACGAGAAAAACCAAATTTCCATATACATGCAAAAATTTCCCCTCTGATGAGAGAAATAATTCGCAGTACTTGGCATGCAAGATTACGGGCAAGTTTCCAGGCCCATACAGATAGTATCATGACATCCTTGATTAAGAACAAAGGACATAAACAGGAGAAAATACAGTATATGAAGACATCTATGTTTAATACACAACATAAAACATATAATATAGAAATTTCATCAAGGGTTGAAAAACTGGATTAAAAAGATGGTTGCTGATAGATCAACAACGCAGAGTGATGGTCCATATCCCAAGTTACCCCATTTTAAAAAACCTGGAGCAAGCTCGCTTGTTGAAAAATATATTGACAGGTTCGCTTGTGATGACAGAGGTGCATTACCAGGAGCGTAGATACAGGCTAGCCTGATCAAAGGTTGGAAAAAAGGATCAGCTTCAAGACATATGCAATCTCTGTTGTTGAAGAACTGCCCGAGAAACTTCAATACCGTAACTGGCTCACCTGATGAAGACCCGCCCATAGTAGTCCAAATGAAGCCATAAAGAACCGGATCAATCCAAAACAAGTGAAGACTCTGTATGAGCCAGAAACGATCATCCTGTGGAATCAAGAAATCTGGCTATTGCAACCAAATCTGTATCTTGCTCGAAAATGACAGAAGGATTAACAAGCTGTAATTTCAACCTTACCCTCGATTTGTAAACCAAGAAATCTAGGTATTGCAACCAAATCGAACTTCAAAACCTATAAATCGAGGTGAATCCGCCCAAATTCAATGAGTCAAACCTCCAAACCAGGCAAATCGGGCCTGTGCAATGTAAATCTAGGGCAAATCCCACCTTTTCAATTTTTATCCACTTTAATTTTGAAGGCTAAAATATAATAATTATTTATTTTTTAAATAAATTTTGGGCTAATTTGTTAACTATAGAAAAAATGGATTCAATATAAAAAATTCGCCTCTTCAAACTACAAAACCCCTTAAATTTCGCCTTTGGGCTAAAATTCGCCCCTAAAAGTACCCCTGTGGAGCACCAGGATGTGGATACAGATAATAGGTAGGTTGGGAAACATTGTAGTAAATAGGAGGTTGGGGAAAAGGAGGAGGCATGCCGTATCCTGGATACATGCTATCTGGAGGGGGGAAAATGGTGGAGGTGCTGGCCCCTCCCTCATAAAAGCCATAACCCAAAGGAGGTTGATCATATGGATGAGAAAGAGCTCCAATGATACTGTCAGAAGAGTGAGATGCCCCCGGTGCATTAGCGCAACCGGGTCTAGGAAGATCAGGTAGAACGGTATAAACATAACCTGACTGAGTGTAGATCAGGTCATATTTTAAGGAAATCTAGAGAGCGGCTTCTTCGGTTTAAGGGAAATGTGATGTGACATCTTTGCCAATAGCAGGCAAGAGAGATCTAAGGAACTAATCCATGTAGACACGGTCTTCGAAGGTAGGGGCTCGACATAGGCTCTTTCTTCTCTGCCATTCCTGAACATGATCAGATAGGCGGGTCGCAGACGATTGATGGAAAGAAGTCAAGAGTTCGGTACTAGTGTCATATCGAAGAGGAAGCTAGAAATAAGACAGAAAGGCTCGGGAAATAGTCGCAAACGTGGTATGAGAAGAGGAGGTCTGATCAACATACCACTTAGAAGCTTCGCCAGTAAGCGTACATTGGAATAACCGAAGATGGACAGAGTCATCGGTAATGGAGTTAGACAATCACCACATGTGGAAAGATCTAACATGGTTAGTAGGATCTTCTTTAGCAAGGCCTTAAAACTTGGGAATGTCGGAAGGGAGCTTGGTTGGCATAGCAGGCCAATCAACATCATGGTGTATAGGGTCATTGATCAACTGGTTAAAATCGGGGAGACTGAGCCTGCCATATAGGGGAGCAAGGGAGCAGCTGGGGTAGTTCTTGTTGCGGTCCCACTAGTAGTATTTCCAACATTAGGGCCGGGGTTACCACTAGCGTTAGGCCCTGAACCAGACATAGTGAAGGTGACAGGGGGAGAACCAGAGGTGGGAGGGGAACCCAATGAACCAGAAGAGGTGTCAGAGTGCGAACTCGGTGGAGAACTAACTTAAATCCTACGTGGAGGAGTAAGCCTTCTTATCGGAAACTAAGGGTGAATGCCAAGAAGTCTCTAGGATAAATGCCTTGGTGGTGCAATGGTGACCAAACAAACACGACACAAGGGGAAGAACGACCAACAAGGGTAGGGAGGTGCATTTTCAATTGATTACAATGTTGAAACAAGGGCAGAGAGGTGCAGTGTCAATTGATTTACAATGTTTTAAAGTCCTTTCTTGACAGTGTTAATCATGCTCTTCTTCGCTTAGGGTGTGTGTGTTAAGTGTGCAAATTTTAATTTTTAAACCCAGACATTTGTAGAGAAAAAGAAAAAGTGTGTTGTATAACTCCAAATAAACCTGCAGATAACAATATATAAAAAACATAAAATAAACAGCTAATTATGCATCAATCTAAACCCAAGGAGGCTGGCCTCTCGACAACTAGTCTATAGGTGGGTAAAAATATAGTCAAAACACACTAGAAAAGGGCCAATAGATCTAAGGTCGGGAGGGACAGGGATCTAAAGGTTAAATCTGCTGGAAAGTGGTGCAGAAAACAACAAAAAATCAGAGGAAAGATTGCTATAAATGAGGTGGCGAAAGGCTGTATCCTAGAGGGAAGAAGAGGTGACCCTAAAGGAAATCCCAAACAAAACTAAATGAGGTGATTTGGATGGATAAATAGCCAATCCGAAAAGGATCTGAAGGTAACGTATCATAATAGAAAAGAAAGGGCTGAACACTCTGAAAATTCAGACAACCTACAGCAGCTAAAACTCTTCCACAAAAAGTGGAGGGTACTGAAGCCCTAGGGGGCTAGATTCCCATTTAGTTGAGTAAAATAGAACAAGTACAGGTCCAAACAGGGGGATACAGAGGTCAGACAACCCTGAACAAAGGCCCAGACAAACCCATAAAACTTTCTGAAAAATTCCCGCAAAAAAGTGAGGTCGTAGTTTCTGACCTGTTTCTTGCTCAGGTCACATTTTGTGGGTTGTTTTCTGCTTCGTGAAGCTCCAGGTCGCAGGTTTTGGGCCAAAAAGTGCAACCTGCACTTCCGGTGCTCTTGGGATCAGGTTTCAATAGAATGTGTCATCTCAACCACGGTGATGTCTGTCACCTGTGCAATAGGTCCGAAAACACACGGAAGTTAGAATTTTTAATGTTTTAGGGTTTTATAGGTTAAAAACAACATCAAGAAAAGCAAAAGAAAAAAGATGAAGAGAAAATCTAGGGTTTGAAGCCACTGAATATCCAGGGATCTGAAAAACGAAAGAGGTCGTACTTGAAAACCCGTGTGGAGTCGTCAGTTGTTAGTATGAATCTTGATTGCAAGTGTACGAAAAAAGACCACTTTAGCTCTGCATAACAAAAAACCCTAACAACAAAAGATGACTACCAATATCCTTAGATCTGCAATTAGTTGATTAAGATAAATGCTGCAAAAAACTATATCTATGCATAAAAAAACAATAAGCAGTAAATAAAAGTAAGGTTTTGCTCCATGCATCCAATAGACAAGACAAGAATATGTTTAAAGAATTTTTTGTATTAATGGCACCTGGGAGGAAAACATAGAAGGATGTTACCAGTTTTCCTCAATGGGATGGGTTCTTGGAAGTCCTCAACACTTTAAATCTAAAATCTCTCTCTCTTGATGGTGTGGAAAATCCAGACAAATATGGAACTCAAAGGGAGCTCACAAGAAAAATGGTAGCAAAATATGACAATGATGGTGGCTCAAAGTCAGACCAAAAGAATAGATCCAAAGTGATCTCAAGGCAACAAAAGGTAGTGAATGGAAGGAAAACCCTTCTATTTATAACAAAATATTGAGTTAGTCTAGATATTGGTGCATAATTAAAATATTATTAACCAAATCTAGATCCACCTTTTATGGAATATTTTATTATATTTGTTGGAGGGAAAAAGAATTTGACTTGGGTCAGTTCCCTTTATTTGTAAATAATAAATAAATAAATTATTTATTTATTATTTTAAGGATGTGGTTGAATAATAATTAAATAAATAATGATTTAGTCAAATTTAACAGGGAATATTATTTAAATAAGGTTTAAATAATTATTCCTAGAAAATAATAAGATAAATAAAGGTTTATCTAATTAATTTTCCTGTTTTGGGTTAAATATGACCAAGAATAATAATTAAACTGCTGTTTAACTAGTTATTCCTTGAGGAAAACCAAACAAATGTAGATTTTTTTAATATTTCCTTATGGGGTTTTCTGTTTAGACCATAAACAACTTAATAAATGTGCTTTACTAAGTTATTTTACATAGTGAAAGCAATTTTACCTAGGGTAAAATTGGTCTTACATGGATTACTTGGGTCCATCTAATAGTAATAGGTTAGATGACCAAAAAATGGTGTAACAGAACTTGTGGAGGCTCTGATTTATTTGTTGATGGAGGAGGCTAGATCACTAGATCCCTGAGCTTGGCTGTTGGTGAAGTACTCTAAATATGTTATTGTTATTTCCTGTGTCATTATGTTTACATCATTCTTTGTTGTAGTAGAGCAAAAGGTTTAGGCTAAGAAATGTCTTTTAAAAGCACGTTAGTCCTGTTTGTTCTTCACTGTCTTAATGTTTTCTTCTGATAAGATATTTTAGAGAATTCTTAATTTCTCTCTAGAACCCCTAAGTTTGTTTATTTCTTAAATAGTTTAATACAGTTAGTCTCAAGCATGATTTATGGTTTTCCCTGCTTACTTGCTGCCACTTAAACACTGTTTCTGAAGTCTCTCTTCAAAGTACCATTGTTTAAAGTCTGCCAAAGAGGTTTTGTTCCGATCATACCCTTTGTACTTGCTTAAGTAATTGTTTTGGAGATATTCATAGCTATAATCAAAGATGTCTAGGAGTTCCCTCTTCTCTGATTACAGTTGTATGTGAATCTTGAATGTTTCTTATCCTTGAAGGTGAAATCACTAGAAGTTAAATGAGTTTCTCGCCTTCTATATTTCATTGGATAAGTTGTCTTGAATTACTATTTGCTGAAGTGTGGATTATAGAATTTATGGTTAGCCCTGTCTATTGATTTACTCTTTATGTTCAAATAATGTTTTAAGTCCCTTTGTTGAGAAGTACATATAATTAAGGATTCTTAATTGCTCTTAGTTATACTTTTCATTCTAAGACCATTATTGTCCATTTCATTTCACCTGAAAGACCTTAAAAGATCCACTGGCTAAGTTAGATTTTCCCTATGATACTCCTCGATCCATCTATGAACTTATCATGACTTTCATTTGACTCCATTGCCCAATGACTTAGAGATTTCCTCATTCTACCTATGCTGCCTAGATCATTATGTCCAACCAAACAATTAAAACAACCCTCATACTTAATAACTAGTTTAAAATAAACCCTTCGAAAGCAAACAAGTTTTATCTTTGCAAGAAAATAGAGAGATCCCTCTCTGAGTCTAGGAAGGCTAGGTCCTAGGACTCCAAAGATTGGTTTGATGTTGCCTTGTCATTTGGTATCCCAATTTTCCAAATCACAGGACCCCAACATAATGGCAATCATGGTGGGACCTTTCTGAGTAAGTACCAAGCCTAGACATCCTTAAGCATACAGAAGCCCTTATTAAAGAATATCCAGTGAATCTACCACCTCATTGCCACCACAACATAATGGCGAACACGGCGGGACACTGAGTACATTGTAGCCTAAAAAACTCTTATAGACTTATTTATCCCTCAAGTTAACTCAGAAAATCAGCTGATAAGCCATAGAGCAGACTTTGTTTGTTTCACCTTCTTAGCTAAATGATGATTCAAAGTATAGGACACTCTTGCTGAACCTTAGGGCTGCATATAAAACTCAAAAAACCCAAAACATTTTCAGATTGGTTTTCAAAATACTTATGGGTGGTGGACCATAAAACATTTTGCCTTCTAAAAAGCTAAAAATTTCCACCTGGCGACTCCACAACCTCGAATAGACCTAAAGACTCCACTGGTAGAAGACTCTAGACTGGTTGAAAAGATTTAGTGACCCTTTCTGATTTACAAACATGGATCCAAGGATACAAAGGAGATATGCTCCAATGAACAGAGATCACATCCCTGGGTTCCCACACAAAATGCCTCAGTAAATTGGGACAAAAACCTGCCTGTTTTTCAAGATGAAAATTTTGATGACCCCTTGTTACATCTCATCAAATTTCATGTACATGTATGGAGGTTAAAATTTGAATGGCATGAGGATTGTCTTATGAAAATTTTCATGTTGACATTAGAAGGTAAGGCAAAAAATTGGTATGAATGGTTAGAGCTTGGCATCTTGTTTTCTTTAAAGGATTTCCACAAGGTATTTTACAAACACTACATAGGGTATTGTCCATCTCTATCATTAGCTGAAAATTGTTGTGATCCATCTGAAGATCTCATACAACACCTTGTTAGCATTGATGAAGATTTAGGAAATTGGCATCATGAAGATCTGTCAGAGAAGATTCATACATTTCATACTCAAAATAACTATCAAGATGGCCAAGAAGAGTTGACAAGAATGAAATTTATCAAAGGATAAGAGAGAATCCACAAGATCTCTTTGAAAAGTCTGAAACAAATAAAAATATATCTGCCCTTGTGTGTAAAGTACAAAAGGACATTCAGCCACAAGATCAACGTCCACAAAATAAAGAGAACAATTGTTGCCCAATCCAAAGAAAGCAGAAAATGCCTCCTCCTTTAACTGAAAAAGAAATAGATAAGATGTTATCCACTACTGTCTTACCTACTAAAGAAATTGCTCATAAAGAAACAAAGGAACATATTCTTGATAAAACTATAATGCCTCCTCAAGAAAACATTCAACCCTGTGAGCAATCACAAAAGGAAGAAAAACATCATGGTTCTATCAAGAGAAAGAGAAAGAGATCTCCCCTTTTAACTAAAGATGAAATAAATTAGACACTAAACATACAACCAACCTCTAAATTTTCATGTAAACAAAACATCCTTGTTCATTCTCCTACTAGTACCATCTACCACAACTCAGAAAGTAAACTTATAGATCAATTCAAAGAAAAAAAAACTGATAATCCAATATGTTTGATTGGTGAGATTATTTATGCTGATGATTCTCCAAATTTTGATCAATCTGATGATGATGATGTTCTCCAAACATAAGCTAATCATGAAAAACAATCAGTGGTTGATTTGTGGGATAAAGTTCACTATCATCAGCTTGAAAGCAGTAATCAGCCAATACAGTCCATCAGAAATAACTTTCATATAATTGGAAATTAGTAGTCTTTCATTTCTGATGTTAAGGATGGAAAGGATGAGGAACTTCTTGAGCAAGTTGAAAATGAGAAGCCTTCTCCTGAAAAGGCTGAGGTAATCAGTTGGAACATGGAATACTCCTTATATCCAGATTTACAATCACCAAGTTCGATTGAAATTGCAAATGAAGGCATAGAAGTTGGCAGTCACATGAGAATTGTTGCACTACCTTCTTGGGAAGATTTATTATTCAAAAGTGCTCTTGCTCATCAAAATAATGACTTGATAGAAGACAAAACTGTAATATATGATGATCCAACCAGTTCAGATGGTCATGAGGGAGAGGAAGAGTTTCTTTCCCAAAAAATTCTTGGTTTCAACAAAGTAGAGGAAAAAGCAGTCCTGGATCAAGCCTATTTTGTAAATCCTCTGAACCAGGTATTATTTCAAGATCCCTATGCTATTTTCTTAAAGGCAGTTGAAGAGGGAGTAAAATATGTCAAGGGAAGTTTAATGCAAGGTTTAAAGAAGAGTTTAGACGCTACTGTTCAGACATAAGTAAAGTGGAGATGGTCTTTTAGTTTTTTCAAAACACTCAAAGTGCTAAACCAAGGTCCCCCATGGAATCATCTGCTTGATTGGTTATATTGGAAAAAGGAGTTCACCTAATGAAAGTACATCATATGTAAAGTTAGGTTAGGATAGATAGGCACAAATAAGCTCAGTCTTTGAGGATCTTGTTAGTTTTGAATTGTTTTGAAAAAAGAGAGAAAATACAAAAAACAATGAAATAAAAGAAAATGAAAAAGAGGGAAAGTTCAAAAGAGGTACAACCCCATGCCCAAAAACAATACTGTTGAAAGTGTGCAAGTTTAAATGCCACTGCTGATTCAAAATGTTATCTTGTTCAATCATCTAGCCTAATCATGGCTGAACATGCTTTAAATTTATGTTGATAAGTTAGTAGAAACAATGATTGTCAAGATTATTTCAGACTTGACTTATCAGGAAGGATAGATTAGGAAAATATATAGATACTGGTTCCACATGCTTAAAACAGAACCAAAGAGATAGATAAGAATGAATTACAAAGGACAAATATTAGTCCTATCTTTCTAATTTAATTTTATGCAAAATAATGTTTGTGTGTAGCTTGTTCAAAATGCCACAACCATGGTTAATCAGACTATCTAATCCTGATTTGAACCATGTTTTAATTTCATGTCAATAGCTAGAGAATCAAGACTGCCAAACAATTCAATCTTGGTAGTCTAATAGTATAGGTAGGGAATAAAAAGAGTTCAACAATTTAATTTGGACTCTTGGAAGAAATAAGGATAGGATTAGATAGTTTATTTATGTTTTCAAGAATAAAAGTTGTCAAGGAGTTTGCTAGTTCAAACACACTCAACTAGGACAAGTATGATTGGGTAGGTAGAGATGTTGTCTAAAGAAATCACAGGTTACAGATGGTTAAAAATTGTCACTTCAAATACATAATCAGCAAGTGAAAAAGAAGGGAAATCTGCCAAATGGGCAAGGTATTGGTCTGCTGAAACTCAGAGATTTGATAAACTGGAGGTTCTGAACACCTTGAATGGAAAGATTCCCTCCCCAAGTGGAGCCACTGTTAGTCATCAGTAAATTTTGCTGATATCAAAGGATGACTAAGTTGTAATCATAGATTTCTAGAAAAAATATTTTGAGAAAACATTGTGAGTTCTAAGAAATCTCATTGCATTCATTATCCTAAGCTTAACTAACTCACAAAAAACTTCATCTTTTGCCTCTTAAAAGTCTACCCACTGCTGCAAAGAAAGCCTCATTATTTGGGCCTGTTTACCTCATTTCATCACCTCACTTACACTCTCATTTTTTCCCATTCCCCTCCCTCTCAAAAAACCCTAAAACTCCTCTCTCATTCACCTTTTTCTTCTAAAAAACCTCAAAACAATGTAAAAATCCCTTTTCATTGTTTTAGCCTAACCTTTTAGCCTATCAGGCCCTTCTAAACCTCATAAAAACTCTGTTTCACGTTAAAAACCCACTTTTTTATGAAGTAGGCCTTTTAAGCCCCTTTTGGCTTAAAAACCCAGCCCCCTCACTCATATGACTTTAGACCTCGACCTTCTGCTATCCCTAAAAATCCCCTTTACATTTTGGCCCTCAGTCTCTGATACCCCGCAAGACTGCTCCCCCACTTATTTCCTAGCCCCTTCTACCTTCACCCGTTCATTTTCTTCACCTCACTTCACCTTTTCCACTAGGCCATCTTCACCATTGATCAACCCTGATCTAACGGCTATGGCACCCTTGTCAACCATTACGTAAACCCCCGCATACAACCTGACTCCGCTACTTGACAAACTGCACACATCACCATGATTGGCCCTACCTTCCACTCAAATTCCACGCTCCAGTCACCGCCCAACACCTGTACTCCACTACCCACCCTACCAACCTGCACCCCACCATCGGGTTTCACTCGCACTATTGATCTCGCTCCTCGAGATCTGACGGTCTAGATTGCATTTCACATGTGATTTGGCACCAAGGTTTAATGCCCTTGACCCACGCGATATGGGCGGTATTGTCCCAGACACATGGCGTCCGCTCTATGGCATCACGTGCCTTTGGCCCTTTACTGCTTACTGCCCATAGCCTACACGATAAACCGCCGCGGTTTTTGCAAAACCACCTTCCTCCTCTGCGCGCCAAAATTTAAAATTTCTCTGCACCTCCATTTGAATTTCACCCGATTTCCACCTCTGGAACCCTCACCTACATCCTCCCTTCCTTTGCAAATCGCCTCCAACAGCTCCAAAACCGAAACAAGCAGTTTTCCCCCTTCCGCAGGTTTTAAACTAATATGTGTTTGCGTCCTGTGCAGGTTTAATGGCAGTGATTCCCAAAGGGCTCTCCCACAGTCCATAAATGAAAAATTAGGCCCTGGATGATGATCCAGGGTTCTTAATTCAAAAAATGAAGATCATAGGACCTTCTCTGAGGGTTTTGATCGACAATGACTCATGAATATTGATCGATCAGGAACCCTCCAATGCATGAAGAAACCCTCCCTGCACATAGTAAATTACAGTAAGAAGAAACAATGAAGGAATGAAGAACAAAAAGATTAACAGGGCTAATTGCAGATCAAAGGATAAAACAAAAGATTACCCCCTTAAGGATAGTGATTAAAGATGAAGAGTTAAAGGTTTAAAGATAAAGGATAAATGAATAAAAAGTCATAAAGCAGAAACAAAATATTAAGGAGTAAGGCAGATTATTGAAGAAAAATCAAGGTTAAAAGCCTAATACTTGGTTTTATGATTAAAACACAGACAGATAACCTAATGACAACCTCAAATAACTCAACAAGGAAGCACTTACTCCTCCAAAAGATCAAACTGCCACCTATAACATTTTTTCCTTCCATAGAGGCCCTGGGCAGTTATTACACAGTCAGAAGATATTTTTATCTGTCAAAGCAGTTATTGTAGTAGTTAAGAATAGGCCTTAAAGTCAAACTTTTCACCTATTTTCCCTTAGAAGTTAAGACCGAGTTATTGAAACAGAGAAGTAGCTACAAATATTCCTGCCTTATGCCTTGCATGGTTTTCAAGGTTAGGAATGCATTTACTCTGTAATAAATAACTCTCAAACCCTAGATGAGCTTCACCTCTTCATTTGCAACATAAATACTGCATCTAAACTCATTGTATTGTTGGCATTTGATGACTATTTGAAGTAATACATAGTCTTGTGGAAGTTGAAAGGAAATTGATGTTTTGGAACTGGTGGAGGCTCTTATTTATTTGTTGATGAAGGAGGCTAGATCACTGGATCCCTGAGCTTGGCTGTTGGTGAAGTACTCTAAATATGTTATTCTTATTTCCCGTTTCATTATGTTTACATCATTCTCTGTTGCAGTAGAGAAAAAGTTTTAGGCTAAGAAATGTCTTATAAAAGCACCTTAGTCCAGTTTGTTCTTCACTATCTTAATGTTTTCTTTTGCTAGGCATTAGGGGAATTTTGAGGTCTAAAATGGGCCTCCTAAGGAAAATGTACAATCAAAATTCACTTTATGAGAACCAATCACATTTTAGGGGATGACATCATCCCTAATGGTTGAGGTGGCATTGCTCGAGTTAAAAGTACTTACTTGTCACATTCTCAATGGTGGATAAAAACTCATGGTTAACCATGGTAGTGCTCTAAGTACTTTTAAAGTCAAAGTAAAGTACTCATAATAAATGTCATTTCACACTTTTTGAATAAAAATATTTGTCATTTCATATTTCTTGAAAGAAACAATGCATATCCCTATACATTTATTATATTATATTATATTACTTTTATATAGTATATTAATTACAAGTTATACAATTTAAATAATATAAATTTTAATTAATAGCATATAATATAATTAAGAATTTATAAATTTATATTTATATTTTATTTTAAGTTATTTAAGTACAAAGGACAAATGCATTAGTTGTTCAATGATAATGATTTTTTCTTGAAAATACCATTCTTATTTATAATCACATCAATACAATTATTTTATTAATTTTATTTTGGTACAACTTTTGAATTGAATTTAACTATGGTTATATGAATTGTGGTGCAAAAAGTGAATTGCAAATTCATAAATATTATTTTATTGTTTTAGCTATTATTTTATTATTTCCTTAGGAGGCCCTTTTAGACTTCAAAATTTCCCTAATGATATTTTAGAGAATTCTTAATTGCTCTCTAGAACCCCTAATCTTGTTTATTTCTTAAATAGTTTAATACAGTTGGTCTCAAGCATGATTTATGGTTTTTGCTACTTACTTACTGCCACTTAAACACTGTTTCTGAAGTCTCTCTTCAAAGTACCATTGTTTAAAGTCTGCCAAAGAGGTTTTGTTCCAATCATACCCTTTGTACGTGCTTAAGTAATTGTTTTGGAGATCTTCATAGCTATAATCAAAGATGTTTAGGAGTTCTCTCTTCTCTGATTACAATTGTATGTGAATCTTGAATGTTTCTTATCCTTGAAGGTGAAATCACTAGAAGTTAAATGAGTTTCTCGCCTTCTATATTTCATTGGAGAAGTTGTCTTGAATTATTATTTGCTGAAGTGTGGATTGTAGAATTTATGGTTAGCCCTGTCTATTGATTTCCTCTTTATGTTCAAATAATGTTTTAAGTCCCTTTATTGAGAAGTACATATAATTAAGGATTCTTAATTTCCCTTATTTATACTTTTCATTATAAAACCATTAATGTCCATTTCATTTCACCTGAAAGACCTTAAAATATCCACTGGCCAAGTTAGATTTGCCCTATCATACTCCCCGATCAATATATGAACTTATCATGAATTTCATTTGACTCCATTGCCCAATGACTTAGAGATTTCATCATTCTACCTATGCTGCCTAGATAATTATGTCCAACCAAACAATCAAAAAAATCCTCATACTTAATAACTAGCCTAAAATCAACCCTTTCAAAGCAAACAAGTTTTATCTTTGCAAGCAAATAGAGAGAGCCCTCTCTGAGTCCAGGAAGGCTAGGTCCTAGGACTCCAAAGATTGGTTTGGTGTTGGCTTGTCATTTGGTATCCCAATCTGCCAAATCACAGGACCCCAACAGAGTACGAGAACATTTTCACCTCACCCACAGGGGTGCAGGTCAAGCACCCCATTGATTTGACCCCGGGTGCGCTGCTACCCAACGGACCGATCTATCGGTGCTTTGTTCTGGAGAACGATGAAATCAAGGGGCAGATTTAGGAGCTGCTGCAAAAAGGTCACATTTGACCAAGTTCATCGCCCTGTGAGAGCCCAATTGTGTTAGTACAGAAGAAGGATGAGACTCGAAGATTCTGTATTGACTATCGGGCGCTGAACAAGATCACTATTCAGAATAGGTACCTGATCCCACGGATTGATGACCTTCTAGACCAACTCAAAGGGGCGAAATATTTTAGCAAGATCGACTTGAAGTCTGGGTATCACCAGGTACCCATCGAACCCTCCGATGTGTGGAAGACTGCCTTCAAATCCAAGGAGGGCCTTTTCGAATGGTTGGTCATGCCTTTCAGGTTGATGAATGCTCCCACAACCTTCATGAGGTTGATGGACGACATCTTTAGGCTATTCACCAACTCATTTGTATTGGTGTACTTGGATGAAATTATGATCTTTAGCCAGACTTGGGAAGAGCACCTCCACCACATCCGACAAGTCCTCCAAACACTACGGTAACACAAGTTGTGTGCCAATTTGGAGAAGTGCACTTTTGGCATGACCCAGGTTCAACATCTGGGATACATTATTGATGAAAGGGGGGTGCATGTGGATCCAACCAAAATCCAAGTCATTCAGGACTGGCCAGCCCCAACCACTCTAACAGAGCTTCGCAACTTTCTGGGTCTTGTTAATTTCTACTGCAGGTTCGTGTTGGGATTCTCTCATATCACTTGGCCCTTGAGTGAAGTCACCAAGGGGGGAGCAAGAGCAAAATTATTTTGGTCAGAATCTCAACAAAAGGCGTTCATAGAATTGAAACATCGCCTCTATTTTTCCCTAGTGCTCACATTACCAGACTTGCAATAACCATTTGAGATCGAGATAGATGCCTTGACTATGCTATTGGGGCAGCTCTTACTCAACAGGGGCATCTAGTGGCATATCACAGTGAGACATTGTCCGACACAATTCGCAAGTATCCAACTTATGACAAAGAAATGGATTCCATTGTGCAGGCTTGTTGACAATGGAAGCATTAAATTTTGGGAAAGGAAACAATCATCCACACAGCCCACTGACCCCTGCAGTTCATACAGACACAAGGGAAGTTTTAGAATGATCGCCATCAGAAGTGGTCCACATATCTGCAATAGTTTCATTTGAACATCAAGTACAAGAAGGGTAGCACCAATAATGTTGCAGATTGCCTCATCCAACCACCGATCATGGAACTAACCATCGTTCTCAACTCTTGTGGGCACAACACTTCTGATTGACCGCTTCTCTACAAGAGTGATCCAGAATTCGGCCACACATACAAGGCACTCTTGGGGGGTACGCAAGCTCCAAAATTTCACCTCCAGGATGCACTGTTATGTCACCTGGGACACCTTTGTGTTCCTTCAAGCGAGCGTGCGAAGATTATATGGGAAGCACACTACAGTCGAGTCATTGGGCATTTCGGGGTCGAGAAAATAGTGGCAGTACTGTAGAAGTATTTCTATTGGCTGAACCTTCGACAAGATGTTGGGAAGTACATCAGATCCTGCACTGCTTGCGTCATTACCAAACCGACCATCAAGAAGCAAGGCCTCTATACTCCGCTACCTACCCCTAGTCGACCTTGGGAATCCATCTCCATGGATTACATGTCAGGCCTTCCTTCTACTAAGCATGAAAACCACTGTGTTTTCATGGTCGTCGACAAATTCTAGAAGATGGCCATTATGGCGGTCTGTAAGAAGAATATCACAACATAAGCCACTGCTGAACTCTTCTTTGAACGAGTGTGGGTGCATTTTTGATCCCAAAGTCTATCATATTAGATCGTGACAACAGGTTCCTCAGCACATTTTGGTCCAACGTCTAGTCAATGTTAGACACCATGCTCACTAAGTCCACAACTTTCCATCCCCAAACTGATGGCTAGACAAAGGTCGTCAACAGGATGATTGTACACATTCTGCGCATGTACAATTCAAAGAATCCACGCACATGGGATGAGAGCCTCCCCTATGTACAATACAGTTATAATTAGGCTCTCCACAGCTCAACCAACCATAGCCCCTTTCAGGTGGGCTTGAGATTCTAGCCACTATGTCCCATTAACATAGCCATGCCATTTGCGGCTACTCAGGATGATTTGGCTCATGTCCAGTCTGAAGCTGACAAAGCGAACAACTTCATCGAGTGCATTCAACACATCCTCCAATAAGTTCATGACATATCGGATAGAGCCAATGCTAAGTACAAGCAACGACATGACCAACATCCGGTACCACACAAATTACAGGTGGGCGACAAAGTGTGGCTACATTTGCAGAAGGAGCGCCTCATTGGACCCCACCGCAAGCTTCGCCCACTCCGATATGGGCCGTACACCATCACCAAGGCTGTAGGGAACAATGCCTTCGAGCTCAGTATTCCACCGTTCCTTGGTTTGCACCCAGTATTCAATGTGGACCACCTTCATCCCTACTTCCCACCTCTACTGGACACCTCTGACATTGCAGAACAACTCACAACAACAGAGTTAACCCAGACTGCATGGAACAAGCCACCAAATATTGTATCATGGACATGAAAATCAAGAACACTCGCCAAAAAAGATCCAACTGTATCGGGCTGTCAAAGCTGGCCAACTCCTGTACCAAGGCAAGTGGTTCACCAGGGACCAAGTTCAGCAGAAGTTTCCTCATCTCATGGAGGAACTCAACGCAATGGGGACCATTGCTTCCTAATGGGGGAGGAATGATCTAGGTGGATATTGGTGGTCACCCACCTATTCCACTTGGGGCCCCACCATTGTCTCTTTCATTTTTTCAGTTTCGGCACAACTTACTAATTTTGGCAATTTTTTGGGTCCTAAACTTCCAGAGTCGTTTTGAGGCCCTAAATGATGGGTTTTGGGAAAACCGAGAGTTAAATTAAGTAAATTTCTTGCATCAAAAGTTGTAGTCCTCAGATATATATTTCTAACGAGGTATGGTTCACGTCAAACGAAGATCGTATGCCAAAGTTACGTCCTTGGGAAGTTGAAACACCAATTTACCCAAACGGGGACCATAGTTTTGGCGCTTCATCTCCTAGGGTTAGGGTTTTGGATGTTTAGGGTTTTCCATTATTTCTAAATAATAAATAGGCCCTCGAGCCTCATTATAACTCAATTCAGAGGCCTATAGCTGCCACATCTCTTCTCAGAGATAAGCTACCAACGCCCTAGCTAGTTTATTTCTATTCTGTCTCTAAGAAAATTTCAGTTATTTGATATTAATGAAATGAAGTGTTATTTCCACTACATATTTTTATTTATGGTTACATGTGTATTATGTTGTGTTCCAGCATAAATCTGGATCAACTGTGGTCTCCTCGTAGCCAAGTTCGATCCATGAGACATACCATCTTAATGGACCCTGCCCAAATTTATTCTTGGCATTATGTCTACACATCACCCCACCTCACACTTGGAGGTATAGCTGCATGTAATCCCTCTGCCCATTTAGATTGAAATTCCGCCCTCCTGGAGGTCTCTTCTTGAGTGGACTCTTCCACTCGGTCTCCTCTCTTCTTCTCCAATTGTGGCTGCTCCACAACCTTTTGAGACTGCTTCTTAGGCTGCATGTTGAGAGATAATTTCTTCCTCTCAAACACCAAGTCATTAACCACTTCTTTGCTCCTCAAATCCTTGCATGCATCCTCAACCTCGAGTACATACAAGTTCTTGACTCTTGAATCAATCTGCTTCACTTGTCCCATGGCTGTGTGTTTAAGGAACACATTTCCTTTTCTAAACATCACTTCATAACCACGGTCTTCCAATACCACTTCAGAGACAAGATTCTTCTTTAGGCCTGGAACATACAAAAAATCTGTTAGTCTGAGATGGGAGCCAGACTCCCTCTGAAACGTAACTGTACCTATCTCGGTTGCGTTATACCTCCTGTCATCTCCAAACTCTATGTTCTACTGGAGGTCCTTCTCCACCAAGTCACTGAAGAGATCTCTATTCCCCGTCATATGGAACGAGGCGCCACTGTCTAAATACCACATGCATCCCATTACAGTGTTGGCTATGCATGCAATGAGAGTAAAATCAAGCTTGAACTGTGAAGCCAATGTTTCACCTGCTGCAACTGCATGCTCCTTCTTTCTTGCCTTCTTCTGTGGACAATTTGTAGCATAGTGCCCATGCTCGTGACAGTGAAAGCATCTGATCTTGGACAGGAATTTCTTGCCCACTTCACCTTGGGATTTCTTTCCCTTGGCCTTCTTTGCCTTACCAGCCAAGGCACAATATTACTCGTCATTAGTCTTGGATGAGGATCTATTCGTGGTATTCCGCCTGAATTCTTCTTGTACCAAATCCGACCAAAGTCGCTCCCAATATGGTAACTTCTCCCTCCCATTCATCGAGTCCTGGTAACTATGCTAGCTCTTGGGAAGGCCTAGAAGTGCTAGGCTCACCAAGTCATCATCTGCTACAGTCACAACAACACTTCCAATCTCATCTCGACATTGAGTGAACTTCGCAAAGTATGTTGGTACCGTCTCGCCCTCCTGCTTCTTGATTTTCCTGAGCTTGTCCTTCAGCTCCAACTTCCTTTGGTCGCTGCTGTTCTGAAACAAATCTGTCAAGGTCTTCCACATAGCATATGGAGCCACCTTTCCATGGAGACTCTAGATAGTGTGATCTCAAAATCCCTCTAATAAGATCCTCCTCGCCCTTGCTACCTTATTTTTCCAAGCATCACGAAGAGCAACATCTGCTGCTACGGGCTTGGGAATATCATTATCAATGAATTATTTCAACCTGTTGTCCTCCAGAACTGCCTCCATTCTATATTTCCATGCAATATAATTAGAACTACCCTCAAGTGCATTTTCCAATCTTAATCCATTGAAAGCCTTCTTGATCCACTTGTCGCTCCAAAGAAATTATCTGCAAGTTTGAACATTGTTCAACACAAACTCGATTTCTTCTCCACTATTGTGATTCTTGGCACTCTGATACCATGTAGAAATTATACAAACAATGTATACCAATGGATTCCATCTGATCATGCAATATTCTAGAGTAAGACACTGAATCCTTCTATAATTAATTTGCGGAAATTAAACATGATCACACAATCACACCAAGTAAATGAAAGAAGAAAAACAATTGCACAACACAGATATTTTTCTTGGGAAAAGTTTGCTACTCAAAACCCCTCTATCAAAAACAATTGCACAACACAGATATTTTTCTTGGGAAAAGTTTGCTACTCAAAACCCCTCTATCTTTATTGTATAATGAACCAAGGAATCATGAAACAATTACAATTTACTCTTCTCACAAGAGTCTGCTGCACTCTAGCAACTGTCTCACACTGATCCGGACAAATTCGACCAACATTTAGCTAATTTGTTAGGTCCTTATATTACTAGTGTAGTCCCTTATTATGTTAGTATAGTCCCCCTTATTCTTATTGTTGTACCCATGTAACCCCCATATTGTTATTATTGTGCCCTTACATTATTCTTGTTAGGTCGGCTAGGATTACATTGTGGCCCCATGGACTCCTATATATAGAAAGGAGGTTTTATCATTTGTATCATCCAAGAATTTTTCATTCATGTAATGTATTGGAGGTTTCCCTCTCAAAGTGGCTTATTTCTAAGGTGTTCATATCTCTTTTCTTCTATCTTTGGCGCTGGTTTCACAACATTTGGTATCAAAGCTTTGGATTATAGGGTTTCGCTACTCCAAACAGGTCATTGTGGCATGTTCGCCATAATTTTTTTTCTACGAAGTTTCAGAAGCTAAAATTTGTAGGGTGTGAAGCCGAAATCTTGAGGAACATCGTAGCAAAATTTCAGAGCTTGGTTCGCAATATTTTCGGAGATATGATCTGTGGAAGTTAGGTCATTTTGCAGGCTCCTGAATTTAACCTAAACAGGTCATCGTGGAATTTTCTCTATAAAATTGTTTCTACAAAGTTTCAGAAGCTGAAATTTTTAGGGTGCGAAGATGAAATCCTGAAGAACGTTGTCGCAAAATTTCAGAGCTTGGTTTGCAATATTTTCTAAGATATGGTTTGTGGAAATTAGGTCTTTTTCAAGCTTATGAATTTCATCTCAAAGAGGTGATTGTGGGAAAATATTCATAGCTCTCTCTCTGAGCATCAGATTGGAATGTTGTAAAAAGTGGTCGCAAGTACACAGATTGTAGTTTTCTGTCTCTAAATTTCAGAGCAAAAGGATGAAACAGTGACATGTGGAAAGTCGTACAATTTCACTCTACTGAACCAGTCCATAATTGGGTCATTGTGGGAGATTGGACATAACTTTGTCTTGAAGAATCCAAATCAGATCAGGCCTGTGGCATTTGAAAGAAGCTTCAGAGGGCTACTACAGAGAAAAACTTCAGATATTTATTATCCGCAATTATAGAGATAATTCAATTTAAATATTGAGCTCCTCAAAAGTAAGTAAAAGGTGTGCATTTATTTATTTATTTATTTTTATTTTTTCTGAATTGCATAAGTCTTGTTTGAAGAATCAAGTTGAATTGATTCCTAGGGAATATTGTAGAATAGATATCAGTATTGGATTCTAAAATGGCCCTTATAAAGAATTCAACACCCATTAAGCCTTTAGAAGGCTCTACTATGACTCATGAAGACAAAGAATGGCAACATGACATATCAAAATTACAAGAGCAAGTGCAAAAAATTTCACTCTCGCAAAGAGAAACAAAAAATGAAATGGACGTTTTGAAGAAAGGCGTGGAAACTAAGATGGATAGTTTGAAGAAATGCGTGGAAGCTAAGATGAATGGATTGGAAGCTAATATGGATGGCATGGAAGTGGGCATGGAAGCTAAGATGGATGACATGAAAGACAACATGGAAAACATGAAAGACAACATGGAAAACATGAAGAATGATCTAAATTCACACATGGAAGGTTTGACAAAGATGTTACAAGAAATGTTTCCTAATGGTGAAAATATAGTAGAGGAAACTCATGATGAGAACAAAATAAATGTTAATCATGATTTCATAAATTCTAATGTTGGAGGGAAGAACTACCATATTCCACAAATGGATATGAGGAATTTTGATGGAAAGGATCTGGTAACATGGATACTACAGATGGAGAAATATTTTGATCTCAATAATGTGCAAAACACACAAAAGGTACGCATTGCAACTTTAAATTTAGAACAAAATACATTTGTATGGTATCAATGGCTTTACTCCCGTAAAAAATTGTCACTTGGTCAATTTTTACGGAGGAAATGATAGCACATTATGAGGATACAAAGAGAAACACCTTCTTTAGCCAATTGATAAATCTCAAACAAAAGGGTTCAGTGGGGGAGAACATTAAGGACTTCCAAAAATTGAATATAAGGGTAACTGATATTTCAGAGGAACACAGGATTGATCTCTTCATAGGCACTTTAAAGGATAACATCCAACATGAAGTTCACGTTTTGGAATCTGATTCATTGGAGAAGGCATTTAGGTTGGCCAGAAAAATTGAATGTAAAATTATGGTGACAAGGAAGCCAACCACTCACTTCTATAAAGAGGGAAGTGTTGCTACTCCTATATTTGCACAACCTACAAGGTTGACACCACAAAAATTGGAAGAAAAAATAGAAATAGGGCTTTGCTACAGTTGTGATAGCAAATACACTAAAGGTCATAAGTGTGCTGAGAAGAAATTATTTTACATAGATTATGAAGAGGAAGGAGAAAATGAACAAGAATCTTCAAAAGAAGAGGATATACACCACCAACCAACCCTAGAAGATGAAGAAATGAGTCCGACCATATTGTGTAATGCATTGGCAGGAATTACCACTCCTCAAACTCTCAAGATAGAAGGACATATCAAGAAGAAACAGGTAATAGTGTTGATTGATTCAGGTAGTACCCATAATTTTATTCATTGCATTGTAGCCAAGGAATTGAATTGTTTCGTATACCCAGCACCAGAATGTCAAGTGATGGTTGCAGATGGAGGAACATTAAATTTCTCTGGAAAATTCCATAATATCAAGCTAACCATGGGGGAATATGTATTGAATAGTCCAATGCTTTCCATTACTATGGGAGGTGCTGATGTTGTACTAGGAGTACAATGGTTACAATCTTTGGGGACAGTAGCTTTTAATTTTCAAGAACTTTTCTTGAATTTTTTTCAGAAGGAAAGGATGTCAAATTACGGGGTATTGCAGGGAAGCCGGGAAATATAATAAGCTCTAATGTCATGAAAAAGCTTTTAAAGAAAGAACAACGAGGCGTAATAGCACAATTATGCTCACTAGAAGTTCCAACATCAAAATCATCTATTTCTTTAGATCTCCAAAAAGCCTTGGACAATCATTCCAAGGTGTTTGAAACTCCCAAAGGAATCCCACCTATTCGTGATCATAATCATGCTAATCATTTGATTCCAGGAAGTGTTCCTCCAAATATCATGCTTTATAGATATCCTTATGTCCAAAAGAGCGAAATTGAACGTATGATTGCAAAAATATTAGAGGCTGGTATAATTCAACCTAGTCAAAGTTCTTTCTCTGGTCCTATAGTATTGGTACACAATAAGGATGGATCATGGCGCATGTGTCCTAATTATAGGGAGCTCAATAAGCTCACCATTAAAGATAAATTTCCCATTCCCGTGATTGATGAATTATTGGATGAATTACATGGAACAATTTATTTTACCAAGTTGGATATTCGCTTAGGTTATCATCAAATTAGAATGAAGACTGAAGATATTCCGAAAACAACATTTCGAACTCATGAGGGTCATTATGAATTTTTGGTCATGTCTTTTGGCCTTACCAATGCACCTTCTACATTTCAAGGGTTGATGAATTCCATTTTCAAACCCTTCCTTAGAAAATTTGTGCTAGCATTTTTTGATGATATAATAATCTACAGCAGGTCTTGGAAGGATCATGTTGAACATGTTGACAGGGTGCTCAAACTATTGCGGGAGAAACAATTATATGCAAAAAAATCCAAATGTTTCTTTGGAGTACAAGAGGTGGAATATCTGGGTCATATTGTATCTCACGAGGGTGTTAAGGTAGACCCTAACAAAATTAAAGCCATTAAGGAATGGAAAGTCCCCACAACCATAAAGCAATTGTGAGGATTTCTCGGGTTAACAGGGTATTATCGCAAGTTTGTTAAGAATTATGGGAGAATAGCAACACCTCTAACAACATTATTGAAGAAAGATGCATTTTCATGGACTACTGAAGAAACTAAGGCCTTTGAACATCTTAAAGAAGAAATGTGCCTAATACCAGTCTTAGCTACACTAGATTTCACAAAAACCTTTATTATTGAATGTGATGCCTTAGGAAATAGAATTGGTGCTATTTTAATGCAAGAAGGAAGACCCATTGCTTTTGAAAGTCGTCCAATCAAAGGGAAGTATTTACAGAAAGCTATTTATGAGAAGGAAATGTTAGCAATACTGCATGCACTAAAGAAATGGCAAACTTACCTCATGGGAAGACACTTCAAGGTAAAAACTAATCATGATAGTCTTAAACACTTTTTGGAACAAAGACTATCTTCAGAAGAGCAACAAAAATGAGTCACAAAGATGTTGGGTTATGACTTTGAAATAATCTACAAAAAAGGGAAGCTAAATGTTGTTGTAGATCCACTCTCAAGGAAGAATGAAGAGGTGGAAGCATTTCTTTGTGCCATATCTATTATCCAACTAGATTGGATAACCGAAGCAAGGGATGAATGGAAGAAGGACGAAGAAGTGTGGACATTCATTTAAAATTTGCAGCAAGATCCGAGTACATATGATACATTTAGTTGAAAAAATGATTCCTTATGGTACAAAGATCGCCTATATCTTTGTAAGAATTCCCAACTAAAACAAAAGATTCTTTTGGAATTGCACACTTCTCCTTTAGGAGGACACTCAGGATTTTTAAAAACTTACCACAGGGTGAAGAAATAATTTTTTTGGGATGGCCTTAAATTTGATATTCAAAATTTTGTGGTGGAAGGTTTGGTTTTCCAGCAAAATAAAGTTGATACAATTAAGACCTCGGGTCTTCTACAACCTTTATCCATTCCAAAGTCAACGTTGGGATGAGATTTCAATGGATTTTATCACAGGTTTACCTAAGTCCGAAGGAAAGAGTGTCATCATGGTGGTAGTTGATAGACTTACCAAGTATGCACACTTTTGTGCATTATCTCATCCATTTAAAGCAAGTACGGTTGCTACTACATTTATGGACAGAATTCAAAAGCTACATGGAAGCCCAAGGGTTATTGTGAGCGACAGAGATCCCATTTTTACCGGAAATTTTTGGATGGAGTTATTTTCTTGTTTGGGTACTCAATTAGCTCATAGCTCATCTTATCATCCTCAATCTGATGGTCAAACTGAGATAGTAAATAAATGTTTGGAAGGATATCTTCGTTGTTTTGTATCCGATAAACAAACACAATGGGTCAAGTGGTTACCTCTCGCTGAATGGTGGTATAACACTTCAACATCGTTACCGATGAAATAGGTAACCCATAATCGTTACCTACTTTTTTTGTAGCATAAAAAGTACCCGATTTTGAAAAGTGGTGATGCAGAATCACCTTTTTTTTTTTTGGAGCACATTTTTGACACTAATATTTTTATTTATGAAGTATGAATATTTGTTTTAAAATGTTAGTGATTTTCATGCTAATTTTGAAACGTATTGATGCAGCATCAACTTTTTATTTTTATTTTTTAGAGCGGTGATTTTCATGCTAATTTTGAAACGTATTGATGCAGCATCAACCTTTTTTTTAAAGAGTGGTGATTTTCATGTTGGTAATAAAACACAAAACTTAGATAAAAAGTATATATATATATATATATATATATATATATATATATATATATATATATATATATAAACAAAAAAACTAATAAAAATGTAAAAAAAAAAACAAACTTAACTGTGTATATATATATATATATATATATATATATATATATATATATATATATAGATCAAAAATTATATCAAAAGAAATGACAAAATTTGAAAAAAAAACACATAATTTAAAGAAAAAAAACAAAAATTAACCAAAAAAATTAAAAACAAAAACATCAAAAACATTTTTTTCTAAGTTATTAAAAAAAACCATATAATTAAAAAAAAAATTTAAAATAGAAAATTTAAAAATAATTTAAATTACAAAATTAAAATTTAGGTAAAAAAAATAAAATACAGAAAAGAAAAAATTAAATTTAAAAATTTAAATTAAAAAAATAATAATAATAAGAAAAAAAATTAAATTAAATTAACAAAAAAAAAAAATTTAAATTGAAAAAGAAAATTGAAATAAAATAAAAAAGCTATTATTAAAAAAACAAAAAAAGAAAAAAGAAAAAAACCATGTGCAAATAATAAAAAAAACAAATATCCATAAATTTACTGTATTTTTTTTAAAATGAAACAATTTATAAATTTTAAAAATGAAAAACTAAATAAACTAAAAGATTAAAAAAAAAATTGAATTAAATTAAAATCTAATAAATTTAATAAATAAATTTTAAATTTTAAAAAATAATTAATCTAAAATATTAAATTTAATTAAAAAAAAAAAACAAAACAGAAAAAATTAAAACAAATTAAATTTAAAATAAAAAAATTGAATTAAAAAAAAAATTTAAATTTTTTGAATTTAAAAAAAAAATTAAAAAAAATCAAATTAAAAAAAAAATAATAAAAAAAAGAAGAAGAAGATTTTTTTGACCATGGTGGCACCGCCAATCGGCCTCTTGCCCAAGTGGTGGCGGAGGCCGGCCTCTTGGCGGGCGGGGAGGCTGCATGCAGCCCCTCGCCCGCCGAGCAACCGGCCTCCGCCGCCACCTGGGTGGGAGGCCGATTCCGGGAATCAACCTCCCGCGGCGGGAGGCCGATTTTGCAACACTTCTGGAGGGAGAGACTTTATCCTATTAACTAGAAAATCCCAACAAAACTCATATCTACACTGACTACATATGGTGACTGGAGATGACTCTACACGATGTTGACTAGTTGAAGCTTCATTTTGATGTAATGGTCTGAACATTTTGATTTCTTTGATTTTAGATGATCCTTCTCTCGTAAGCATGCTTGCCAAATAATTTTCTCGCACCCGATTTATGTGACAATATCAAAATCAAAACCTTCTAACCAAAATGCCCACCTCTTAACTCTTGTACTTCCTTGTTCAAGCAATATTTTATTTGATAAAAATGCCTTTGATATGCTTAAGATCTCGTTCGACAACAACTCTAGTGCTCTTTCAAATATAGCCAAAATCTTTTGATTCCTCTTTTGACCGCATCAAAAGATCCTAAAGTATAAGCACATACTAATTCCCTTCCCTCGCCATGCTTTTGTAGTAAAATTGTTAGCTCATGTGTGATCGAAGCATTTGTTTCTAGAATAAAAGGCAAGTTAGTGTACGAGGAACCGTAGTTCAGGCAAATTCGAATCTTACTTTTGATTGTTTTAACTACAACAAAGTACTTTCAAAAGAGAGTCCAAGAAGATTATTTCTTTAATCTCTTTTGAAGCACCTTAGTGTCATCACTCTATTGTGCATAAAATTGTCTAATAAAATTTAGACAACCCAAACCCTCGTACTGCATTTAATGTCCGGAAGAATATCTAGAAGTATAGTAGTTGGAGCTTTACATGATCTTGTTCTATACGTAATCCCAAATAGTCAATGCTAACTTTACCAATCTGAAATTTTTCTTCGTAATATGAAAGAACTAACCCATGCCGGTATACCAAATCATAAAACCTTTCTAGATGTACCCTATGGATATTTACATCTCTACCGAAAACTAGTAAATCATCAATATATACAATAATAAACTCCTCATGCCCAAAAAATGTCTTTCCATCCACTTTTGGAATTCGAAGGAGCATTTTTAAGGCCGAAAGGCATAACTGCCCATTGAAATTGCCCATGGGGAACTCGTAAATGTTGTTTTGTAATGTTCTTCAGGAAGAATGCCTATTTGCCAAAATCCACTTTTGAGATCAAATTTCTATCAAGACATTTGCATTAGCAATCTTAGCAAGTAATTCTTTGTTTCGAAGAGGGTACCCGATAGGAAGGAGTGCATCATTTAAGGCTTTATAGTTGATAACAAGCCTTTTCTTACCTCTTTCCGTTCATTATGTTTGTTGACATAAAAAGTTGGACATGCCCAAGGACTTTTGCATGGCTCGATCAATTTTTGTTCCGCAAATGGGATATTTTCGCTCGCACAATGCTTGCTCAACTGACTCATATGATTTGCACCGGCTTTTTTCGAGGCCGAGGAATATATCCTTCTCGATAAGGGAGTGCCACAAAATATTTTTTCCCGTCGTCCCGAATGCATCGGGACAATCAAAAGTGCAATCGTGCCATAGCTTAGCAAGAATTGGTTGAAAAGTTTTGTTCATGTAGTTATGCATTTTTCATGATTTTTCCGAAATCTTTGAAAGATCCTAGAGGGCATTTTGAAAAACATCGTGTTCTTTGAAAGGAATAGTAACTTGTATTCATTCTTTGCAGAGATCAACTGCATCCGAAGAAGTAGTCGAGATACGATATTCTGGCAAATGTACTAGGAGATACCTTTTGAGGAAATATTGCCCCAATAGTAAGTCCGACCCGCATCATAACTATAAAAGGTGACATATGCAAGAACATCACTGAAAGATTGGAAAATCAGAGCAATATGTTTAATTTCCATGATTTCTTTATTTACAGCTTCGAATGAAATATTGGTTGGTCGCCAGGTAATAAACAGGGATTGCTCCATACTTACAACAATCGCTCATTGCACTAGAATCTATTTGTGCATCTAGAGTATATTCCTTTATTTTGGGCAATTTGATCTTGATAGGAATAACCACTCCATCTCCTATGTCAAAAGGTCTACTAAATCAACATATTTAGCTCTTTAAGGGAAAAACATCGAATATCTTTTTAGCAATAGCTTAGTCAATTGTGAATTTCACAGATTTCTCATATTCAACAAGATAAATCAAGCTTCTGAGGAAAAAGTCGTGACCACTTTTATTTATTGTTTGCCGAATACCATATTCTAACCGAAATAGCCGATTGCGGATAGTGATGATAGGGATCCATGCCTAGCGGGCCGTACCTTTGATCCGTAAGGGTTTGAATGGAGATTCTAATTCTTTTCCAAGAAATTTGTCATCCGGATCAAGATCTCTATCTTTGACTCCTACCGCCGGTGAAAATGATCCAACGGAAAGACTCAAGAAGTCAAGGCTTTCAAGTGTGCGAGCTTGTCTTGCAACCTCCTTTAACCGTAAACCGCTCGGGAGAAACTTGTGAGAGCCGCACGATCGCTGCTCAATCTCGTGATCGTAATGTATCCAAGGGAGAGAAATGAAACATTTTCATATCTCGAATAAATGTTTCATTAGAGTCGTAACTCTCGGAGGAAGATTCGATAGTCAACTTATTAAAATCTCCCATCGCAGTCGAATCAAAATCGTAAATTGAGGAAGCACTTGATACTTCAAAATATTCACCATCGAATGGGATATAAGGTCAGCCTTGTGGATCATGGATTGTAGAAAAGATATCCATGATTTTTACTTGTTGGGTAGTCTTTTGCTTTGCATTTATTAGCAAAATGGCCTCTTTTCCACAAATAAAACATTTAGGATTCTTTTTTGAAGGCTTTAGTCCCTCTTCTCAAGAATACTGTCGTTTTCTTGATTTCCATTGTGGAGCATACTTTTTCTTCCTTGGAGTATAGTTGTCTTGAGAGTAGTAACAATGTTTGGTTGCGTTTTCATTTTTGATTTTGTATGACAACCAAAATCATAAGTTTAACAAAGTTACTACATAACTTTGTACTCGAAATGCATCTCGCTTCTTGAAATTCTTTTTCGCTCTCTCTACACTCATTCCTTCGTACAAACTCGATATTATGAGGCTGCAAGTGTGGTCGCAAAAGACATAGTTTCAATCACGTATATTATTTGCTTGGATGTATTGGTTTATCGCATTTGGGATTTTTTCCTCGGCATCGAAGCTATATAATATCTCGGATAAGCAACATTGTGTGGATTAGTTGCTTGATACGTAATTTTTTTGCATCAGCACAATAATACTCATGTAGATAATTTATATCGCATAGTCTTTGTGAGAGAAAGCAATTAAGAGTGATGAGCAAAGTCATTAGGAACAACACCTACAAATTCATGTATTAAGGCATCAAAGAATGCTTTGAGAGGATCTGTTCCATCAACAATTTCTATTTTTTACGCATCGAAAGTTTTTCCCACCACTCGTTTTAGGATCCCTGACGAAGGACCGTACATTTATGTGACTATATCGACCATCTAGCTTTTGTTTTCGCTTTTCCGTAATGCCCAAGCATGCAAGTGATGAAAAGTGGCTATGACATCCGCACAAGATAAACAATCAATGTTGACTAACAGAGTGTTGCCAAATCCTTTGAAATTAGGATTCTCCATCCCTGTGAGACATTTTCTAGATTTCCTCGATATCTAGAAAATGGACTAGATGCCGTGTGACATCATGGGCTGAACTCATATTTGGACTTTTGTTTCCTTTATTGGAAAAGAAAAAAAGATTCATCTCCGGAATCGCTCCCGCTACGCCCTCGTCGCGCGGAGGGCGGGTCCCGACGGCGCCCTCCCGCCCGGTGTGGCGGGCACGCGAGGGCGGGCCACCGGGCGAGCATGCGCCCCCACCCGCCCGCCCGGCCGGGCTCGCCTCCGCCGCTACATCGGGCAGAGGCCGATTGGCGGCACCACCATGATCAAATTAAATATATATATAATTTGATTCTTATTTTTTTAATAAATTCAAAAAATTTAAAATTATTTTTTTTAATTTAATTTTTATATTTGGAAATTTAATTTGCTTTAATTTTTTTGTTTTTTTCTTTATTTTTTATTTTTTTTAATTTTATTCATTTTTTTTGTTTTTAATCTAAATTTTGTTAATAATTTTTATTAAATTTTGTATTTTTTTTTATTTAATTGTTTTTTTTAATTTCATATATATATATATTTTTATTATTAAATTTTATGTTTAGTTTTTTTCTCATTTAATTTTTTCAAAATTTAATAAATTTTTGTATATTTTTTTTAATTTATTTGAATTTAATATTTTTTTGAAATTTTTAAGTTTTTTTTATTATTTTTTTAATTACATAACATTTTTATATATTTTTTTATTTCAATTAAAATTGTGTATTTAAAATTAGACTTTTTTTTATTTTTTATTTTTTGTTTTTATTTTTTTTTAAACGTAATATTTTCAAATTAATGTGTTTTTTATTTTATTTTTTCATTTAATATATATTTTTTTTAATTTATTTTTTTCAATTTCTCATTTTTTATTTGATTTTAAAAGTTTTTTTAACTTTTTATTTTAACAATGTTTTTTTTCTTCATATTTAAAATTTATTTTTTATTTCAAAATTTATTTGTTTATTCATTTATTTATTAAAATTTAATATTTTTTCTTTTTTTTAAATTTAATTTGTTATTTTAATATTAACATTTTTTTTTAAATTTAATAAAATCTAATATATATATTTTTAATTTAAGTTCATATATATATATATATATATATATAGTATTTATTTATTTATTTTTTTTGCTTTTAATTTAAATAATGTAAGTTTTAAATTTATTAAAATTTAATATATTTCTTTAAATTAAATTTTTTTATTTTAAAATTATTATTATTATTAATAATTTAATAAACATTTTCTTTTTTCTTTTTTTAAATTTAATTTCTATATTTAATTTTTTATAATTTCTTTCTTTTTATAATTTAATATTTTTATTTTGTTTTTTTTTCTTTTCTATATATTTTGAAATTTTAATCTTTAATTAAAAATCTTAAAATTTAGGTTTTTTTTAATGTTTGAATTAAAATTTTTTATTTTGTTTTTATTTTTATTCTTTTGTTCCTATATATTTTTAAATTTTAAGCTTTAAAATGTTTTTATTTTTTAAATTATATTTATTTATTTATTTTTTTTCGAAAATTTAGGTTTTTTTCTTAATGTTTGAATTTTAAAAATAAAAAAAATGTTATTTCTATTTTTTAAAAATGTAAAAAATATGACAATTTTTTTTTGTTATTCTAGCATCAATCGGTTTTGTTTTGAGGGTGTTTTTTTCAATCCCTTTTTTCAAGAAACCATTTTGTTTTTAGCGTAATTTTATAAAATGTTGAAATTTGACCTTAAAAAAAAACCAAGTGCATTTTGGAATACACTTTTTTTGTTTTTGGGGTGTTTTTTTCATGTTTTTTTGAGTCTTTTTGGGCTAGAGTTCCCGTTTTGAGGTCAAGGTACCTATTTAATTGGTAACGAGTGTTCCTTCCATATTGCGGACAAAAATGACCCCATTTATGGCACTTTATGGATATCATTCACCTGTCCATCACATCATCTTTAAGAGAACATTCAAAGGTTCAAGAAGTGGAAGATCACATCGAGCATCAACAAGAAGTTCTCCAACTCTTAAAGGATAACCCGAATTTGCGTGAATATCGAATGAAAACAAAAGGCAGATCAACATCGCAAAGTGAGAGAAGTTTTGATGTAGGAGATCGGTATTTTTACGACTACAACCATACAAACCAATGTCCCTAAAGCAAGCTAGGAAGGATAATAAATTATTGCCAAAGTACTATGGTCCTTACAAAGTGTTGCAAAAGATTGGTACTATGGCATACAAATTGGAGCTTCTCGCTTCTTCACGAGTGCATCTAGTTTTCCATGTTTCATGCTTAAATAAGGTTATAGGTGAAAATCAAACAATATTTCCAAACTTGATGAGGAAGGAAAAATCATATTGGAGCCTGAAGCGGTCACGTAAAATAAGAACTCGACGAGCTACGAAATCGATCAATTTCAGAATATCTCATCAAGTGGAAAGAACTTACCCATCGAAGATTCTACATGGGAGGATGAGAATTTTATACGTAAACACCCAAAGAGCTACTCAAGCATTGAGGACAACACTTTTTTGAAGGAGAGGGGTATGTTAGGTCCTTATATTACTAGTGTTGTCCCTTATTATGTTAGTATAGTATCCCTTATTCTTATTGTTGTACCCATGTAACCCCCCATATTGTTATTATTGATCCCTTACATTATTGTTGTTAGGTCGGCTAGGATTACATTGTGGCCCCATGGACTCCTATATATAGAAAGGAGGTTTTATCATTTGTATCATCCAAGAATTGTTCATTCATGTAATGTATTGGAGGTTTCCCCCTTAAAGTGGCTTATTTCTATGGCGTTGATATCTCTTTTCTTCTATCTTTGGAGTTGGTTTCACAACATAATTTCCTACCTCTACTAAGCCTGCCTTGCTTGCGCAATTCTAAGAACAATTGATCCCTTATTAATTAGGAAATTCAACCTTTAAAAAACTACACAATACATCATGGGCAAATCCTATGGTTTTCTAATTGTGCACCAACAATTTACTAATAATACAACTCATAGATAAACATCCCTTTAACCTCTGTCTCAATTGGGTCTTCATCGTAATTGACATGCATGTAACTATTAATAGTAAACAATCGGTCACTTGACAGATCATCGCATGTGAATTAAATTTCATTTAATTCACTTGAACTCTCACTAGTGCAACAATCAGTTACAATTAGTTAGACTGACTTTAACTCACTTAATGGAGTTAAATTGATTTCTCATGCATTAAACTAATACACTAACCGCAACTTGGACTCTAAAACAAATATAATCATTCTACATGCCTCACTAACCACCCTCAACTCGAATTTCATGAGCTAACCGAGTCTATCACACTCGCTAGCTATTACAAGTGATTATGAGATACAATTACAATTTATTTAAGGGATAAATAAATTTGACACACATTTCTTCTAATTTAATTAAGAAATAATTAAATCAAAATCCTCCATTGTAGCCATTTCTGGATGCCATTTTCTGGATGTTGTTTCTAGATGCCATTTTCACTATTTCTTGTTGCAAATTTCAACAAGTTATGCATAAATATGGACGGATTAGTTTGTAGATTTTTGTGCTATTTGCAATACCCGAGTGTGATTAAGGGAACACATGAGCACGTCAACACTCGTTCCTTAAAACCCATGTGCTCATTTACCTTCAATCTTTCTTGATGTATGAGAATAATGGAGTTGAGAACCAAAACCAAAATTCTTGTTCGAGAATTGAACTCGCTAGAATAGGAACATAATTATGGAACATGAATAGAATTCCCGTGGAACCGTAATAGAACTCGTGAACATGAACGAACTATCTGTTTCAAGAACAGATCATCCTTCATCTATTCTGCCTCTAGTATTATGTGGATCGTGCCAACCTTACAACGTTGTTCAACTCAGCAATTTGACACCCATGTTTACACAACAATATCCATCTAAACACATACACTCAATTACCAATTGATTTTCTTCACCGATTTCCAGAGTCACACCATGGCACATTTCCATCCACGCAAACCATACTTTGTCTCACCACATAGAAAAAAATTATGATTTTGCAATTCAACACAGTTTATACTCTGTCTTCTCCACACATCCTGTGCCTCTCTGCTCTTGTACACAATGATCTTGACATCGTTCTTCTCCAAAAACATTTACCTTGACATCGAATTCACCATTCAGTTTCTTTCCAAGAGGTTTTAATCCTCTTCTTACAGGATTCATAAACATCAATTCCAAAACCACGCCATCAACATCAAACAAGATTCAAATCAAACTTGAACTCGTAATTACAACATAATGTAATAATTCAACAAATCTTTACAACGAAAGAACAATTCTTCATCATATCTAGGATAATCTTATGAAATTAACAGTGTACCAACAAAGAGAAACTAATTCAATGTTATTCCAAAATTCAACGGTTAACAATAGAAACAAAGACTAGAAATTAATTTTGATTTGTGCTTTCCCACAACTTTGCTATACTTATCTATTGTTTCTCTCAGGATGAATTCAATTCTCCTTCGAATAGGTTCATACTTACACAATTTCTAGTTATGCAACGATTTTTTCAAACTCTGTTTCCTCCATGCATTCTGAGGACAGATTCAAAAACTCTGCACAAAACATTATGGTGACTTACTCTCGATTTATTCCATGTGTTATCACCCAAAAATTCTCAAAACATCATTGTGTGAACTTTGGTTTTGGTCATGATTTCAAGGAGGTCTAAAAGGCATTTTAAGTCTTGGTAAAGGGAGGTCATTGTTTTATAAGTTTTAAAGGTCATATTTCATGTTCAAATAAAGTCTTTTAGGTCCATTCCATGATCAAAGATCCATAATTTCCAATTGTGAGTCATTTCCTAAAGCTTCATATCAAAACTTGTCAAATTAGCTAAGAAACCTTACTTTCGTACTCACGACTAGTTCAAAAAAGCCGATTTGCGCTACGAAACTGCTGAAAGTCATGAAGAAAAAACTTTGTTTTCTAGTTTTAGTAGTCCACTTCCAAGGGGTTTTTTTGGGCAACCGAAAACGTATTTTTGAAACCCTGAAAGCGGTTTTTCTTCCTAACATACCTAACTACAAAAAACTCTCTCAGTTTCTTCAAATTCATTATGAGGTGGGAGAAATTGATGACTTAACTTGCGCTACGAAACTGTTGTTATAAATGTCTTGTACATGACTGTTTAGCAGTCAAATTCAAGATCAGTTTTTGGCAACATGAAAAATTCTTTTAGAATTATGAAAGAGGTTTCTCTTCATAAAATCTCCAGCTACAATAACCTCCCTCACTTTTCTCATAAGTGTTACCAGTTGGGAGAAACAAGGTTTTATTTGAAGCCATATTTTCAGAAAACAAAGTTTTCCTATTTTACACATGTTGTTCAAAGACAGTTTTTGGATAGTAGGAGAGGTAGTTCAAAAACCCAAGAGAGGTTTTTGTTCAAGAAAGAATGACCTACAAAAGCATATTTCATTTTCTCAAAATACATTATGGATGAGGAGATAAAAGCTCTGTCTCAACACCTATTTTTCAAATAAAAACGAGTAAGGCAAAATGACCAATTCATAGATGAAAGGTGAAGACAAATTTTGATGAAGATCATGTTTTTGAGGTTAGGTTACTATGTTTTTTGAGATATTTACAATCCTAATAAGGTTTAAGCATCCCCTAAGTGATAAATTTTGAAGACTATTTTGAGAAATATGCTTGCATAACGTTTTTAAAGCTACGAAACTCTGACAGTCTTTTGCACATTTACATATAAATTTTGGGGGGGGGGAATTTTGATGAGATTTTGGTTTAAAATTACTGGTGGAAGCATGGATATAACAAGTAAAGGTTCTAATGAAAAAAATAGATGAAAATATGATTAAAAGAGAAGGTTTTACACCAAGCTACAAAATGCACTACGAAAACAAGCTACTTTTGTAGCGTAGGCTTATTTTCCACCCTTTTACATCATTTCAGAGATGGTTTTCTATAGAGCTGGAGGATTAAAGGATTGATGGGAATATTTAGCAAATATGACACATGTGAAACTAATACATCAATGGTCAATGTGCTCGAAACCGACAATGAAAGTTAAGGAGTCGAAAAGTAGGAAACATGTTTCCTGATTTCTAGGACAGCTTTTTGTCATTAGTAGCGGGGTGACTTTAAGTGAATGGTCAACATCAAAAATTCGAATTCATGGGATAGCAGCTGTCAAAGCATGAATTAGAGAATAGATAAGGTTGTTAGAGGCATATTTAAGAAGTTTTAGTCCTATTAGAATTACGAATTTTCAAAAGCAGTTTAGCTGTCATTTTGCAATTAATAGCATGTTTTATGGTTAGAATAGGTGTTAAAGCATGGGAATTCGAATTATCTAGTCAAGGATGAAGAATCCAATATTGTAAATGTCCTATATATAGCATGAGGTCGAATTCTAATGGGTTGGAATTTTCATTAGCAAAGAAGTTGTGTTATTGTATGTCACTGTTATTTCAGCTTAATATAGAGATCTGTTTTAGCAACTCAAGGTTCATAAGGATTTTTTGTCCATCATTGTTCTAATGGCCTTCCTCAATTATCTATTTGCAGTGGTATTTGTATGTCATACTTAGAATTCATTTCACAATTCTTTAGCTTCCTTCATATGCAAATAGATTGTGTGTTTCACTATGTTACTGTTTTATGCATTAACCTAGACTCCAAATGCCTTGACTTCCATGCATAACATATTGTGATGTTTTGTTGAAGATTGCTTTGACTCCATGAGCCCAATATATACATGCTAATGTTAGTTTCAACTTACAGGTTGGAAAATTTTATCTAAGCATACTACTTTTGTAATTGCTTTGGAGAGACTGATATATACAGAAGCAATACAACTTTTCCGGACCTCGAGATTCTTAGTGTACTTCGATGAGTTTTATGTTTTGATCTTTGATATGTTTTAATTCCATAGTCTTAATGCTTATTACTTATAATTCATGGAGGAACATGCTCGACTTCCTTTTAGTGTTTAAACTATGGTGAATTGAGTTCTTGGGTCCTATCTTTGGATGGTTTTTCTTTCAATGTTTTAATGCTTCTTACTCGAATTCATGATCATTCATGCTACGACTTCCTTCAAGTGTTAAGCTTTGATGAATCTCTTTTAATACTTTCCTTTTCAATACTTTGATGTATCATTACTTAGAATTCATGTACCACATGCTCGACTTCCTTTGAACCTCAAGTTATTGAGACTTTCCCCGAATGTGTCACTCTTTCATTGAAGTATATACAAGCCTCAGTTTTATAAGAAGAACTACTTGTTATCCTTATCTCTATCACTCACTCCATAGCCCAATTGTAGCAAATATCCATCTTTCAACCTGTAAACATATGAAATCACAAACCATAGAGTTATCCATATATCTATATCTTTATTCCATATCATTAACCCTTGAGAGAGCCCTCTTAGGTTGAGGAGGCTAAGCCTCAGTCAAAAGATTGGTTTGAAATAGTTACACTGAAGTTGTCTGATCAACAACCTATCAGGTCTTATTTTGGTGATAACACCATGATTGACAATCGAGCTTCTTCTAACACCCCAGACCTGTAACTATGGTTCAATTCTTGGATTTATACAGATCTCAATGCAAATTCACACTCACACATACATTATACTATTTAATCAAATTTCGAACTAGGATACACACTTAACAGTTAAACACATAGAATTGTTACTCAACAAGCCGATATTAACATGATAATATACAACCCATCAACTTACAAATGTATCATACATAAACAAATTCAATTTCTCGAGCAGAGACAATTTTCAGTTATGCAGAGATAACTCCTTCAAGGATTGATCTCATTCATATGATAGATTTATTTTAATCCATCATTGATTCCAGATAGACATACAAACTGAAATTCATAAATTAATATTCACAGATGTAATAAAAAATAATGAAAACTTCCTTTCATTAATCAAACTGTACATATACTCACAATCCTCATTTAATTCATCTCTCTCTCCATGGCTTTCGATTTTCTTCGATTGAAGTGGCCTCCACTAATGCCTTTGAGGCTTACAAATATATACAAAAGGATTCTGCAACCAGTTTTGGTTCAGATCCATAATATACTCAACCATATCCTAAAAATAATCTAAATCCACATTTGACTCAACTAAATCCCTATTCTAGGACTTCCTAATCCCTAAGATATTTATGAGATATTCAAGGGTCTAATATCTCTCGTGTTCTCAATTATGTGAGAATATTTACATTTAAAACCTCACACACCTATTTCTTATTCAAATTATTAAAAATATACAAATTTCATATTAATAAATTAAATTATTTAACAAACATTAGACCCCCTAAGTCAAAAAAAAAAAAAAAAAGATTTTTCGAGCCAGATGCTCCTGCATCAGATTCACAATGTTGAAAACATTCTTGTTCTCCTAATCATGTGTTTCATATGCTGATGAAAACCTCCAGGGTCCCAAACCTGATGCAGGAGCATCAAGCTCAATTTTTATTATTCATTTGTGTGAAATAGGGGGTGAGGCTTTTTAATTATTTTTTTTCATTTTAATAATTTAAGAGAGAAAATTATAAAGGTGAGGGTTGTTATCACCTAAATCTACCTCGAAAGTCGAGAAAGGAAGAGTCTAGGGTAACATCAAACCATGCTTAATCAGTAGCTTATCCCTACCCGGATCGGGAGAGGGTTCTCTCCCCGGTCAATCTCAACGAAAAATAATCAATGGGGCTTGAGATGACTAAATAAAGGCTAACTTTAGGCTAGGTATATATATATAAGAGTTCGATTTGATTTTGAAGGTTTTTTTGTTGGATCAAAGGGAAAGGCGATTTTGGAGTGCAGGGGAATGAGGCCTAGTTTTTGTAGAGTTCCGAATGGGGGCAAGGAAGGCAATTGTTTTGATGCTTTGGATTGAATGAATGGATATCTAAGACCGGTGAGAAGTCTGAAGAGGGAAAGAGGCTCTCAAGAATCCTCTTCAAACATATGTAAACATGGAAAATTAAACAAAACTCAAGGTAGAGAAAAGCAATCTAATGAATTCCACCTTTATAATTTGTTTGTTTAATTTAAGAAGAAATAAGTAGGAAAATGGTGCACATGAAACATCGGTAAACTTACAATCACAGAGATAAATACACCATCAAGACATAGAGCCACATGGATCCCAAATAGTGCTCGCAAACCCCGGGTCTATTCCTTTGCCAAAATTGCGAGAGATGAAATGTACAATGAAGTGCCAAGCAATCCCAAGTGTCCAACCCACGAAAATCACCGAGAAAATACAAGATATAGACAAGCCTAACAAATTCCCATGCCTCTAGGGGTCGAGTTCACCATTCTAGGAGTTTTTTCAACAATATCTAAACAAAGAAGCTGGAAAATAGGCAATGAAACAGACTTGCCTCTATAAGATAGGAAAGCCGATTCATTCGCTTACATTTCACTTTTTGGTGAATTAATCTACTTGCATGAGTAAAATGTGCCAAAATTACATCAAAGCCATGAAATTACATCAAGTTACATCAAAATTTTCACATTGAAGATGAAAAAGTCAAACTAGCCAAAACTAGGTGAAAATCTGAATTGCTTGAGTGAAAACTAGACCAAAATTCCCAATGCGTCGCGCTTTCGAAAAATCAATCCGTCGTGCCACTTTGATGCTGATTTTTAGGGCCTTGCAGATGTCAAAATTGAGTTCGGGATATCTCATTGGAAATCCCTACCTTTCTACTTTCCAACCCAAGTGGAATTTCTGGGATTTGGTTTCCATTTTCCCCTCCAAAACTCAAATCTCCCAACACTCGCTTCTCGTGTGTCCGAAAAGTGGCGAGAAAGGCCATATTTAAGGTGTTTTTGACCCTTCAGAAACCCAAAACTTGTCAAAATCCTTAGGTAATGGGTTGGCATGCATAAATTTTGATGAAAAATCTAGAAATACAAAGTTTTCTTCAAGAGCAACCATCAATTATAAGCGTGCGCCGAGTGGCGCTATGCCTTGGGCAAGAAAATCGTGTTAAGGCCAAAAAAATTCGGAATTGACAAAATTTTTCCCAAATTTCTTGAAATTTGGGGTGAATGTCCACCATCAAGCACTATGCTAGGCCAAAGAAGCTTTGGCCGGAATTTGGAGTCTATCATGCCTTTTGTGACGCTTTAGTGCCCTCCTTAACATTGCCTTCGGAATTTTGATTCGTGCCTTGCAAACATGATTTCGCACCCAATAATGGTTCTTCATATGCCTCAACATGTTATTTTCTTTGTTTTCCTTCACCAAAAGCTTCTCCAAGTGAATATTGACCCTTTCAAGCTAAGTCTCTCGATCGGCCTCAATCTCTCGCTCAATGGATGTCATCTCGGTTTGGCTTCTTTGGGCGGCTTGTCGGTTCTCACGGATGTTTTGCAACTCCATGATTGTTTTCTGATCTTCCAACTATTTTTTCCACTTGCTCCCAGGTAGTTGATTACCCATTAGGCTTTTTGCAACTTGTCGACAAAGTTTTTATTTCCGCCTTCTGCTCTCGAACAATCTCTCGCAACTTTGAGCTTGAAGAGCTCAAATCCTCATCAATGAGTATGAAATTAGTATCCTGGCCTCTCGAAGGCCCCTCATCCTCGCATGGGCCTCTTACCTCTATCCCGTCACCTGCACTGTGCCGATGACTGAAGCGAGACCCCTTCCACCCTGGGTTGAGATAGTACTCTGGCTACTGCTGCAAATAATGCTCTAGTGCCTCTCTCGATAAGTAACAAACACCGGCACACTGATGGGCTCTCGTCTCATGGCCTTCGTGCTGATATGAAGGTTCACCCTGGCTCATGAACAACCTTCGAAGGAAAGCGAGGAGTCGTGAAGAAATCATTAGCAATGAAGTCTTCCCATGTAATACCACGCAAGCCAAGCTAATGCAACACTACAATTTTAATGAGTGCATAGTGATAAATATTGTTGTACTACTGCTCTCGGAATTTTCCTTTGCACGAGAGTGGTCATTATCTCGATGTTTCGACACATGAAATAAGGGATGTTCATCATCCTCACTGCGGTGAAATGCATCAATAACTTGATATGATAGGCATAAAGGCGTGAGAACCGACCTTCACAAACTCGAAATATCCGATAATAAGTTTCATCAAAGGAGCATAGGATTCTTTCAAGAACCGGAAAGGAAACACTCGAGCTGAGTTGTCTCACGAAGCTAGGCCCGATATATGGTTCATAATGCACTCTATCCACCAGTCTCGTCTTTTTGTTCCACTATTCTTCCACATTTGGTATTCCGAGTTGCTTGAAAAATGGTTTCCAGTGTCAAAGTAAAAGTTACACTAGCAAGGGTTACTTGACCATCATGTAAATGCAATACAAACAAACGAGCCAACTCCCGATGATAATGGGTCCTAGCAATCATTTCATAATGTTGAAAACATGACTTTTGTTTGAGAACATGCCATGGCAAGTGGACAAGCCTCAGCAATTCAGCCAATGAGGTGGGCTCTTCTCTCACATGTTTGCCACCTTTATGAGGCCTTTTAGGTGCATGTAACTCGTGTGGTGGAATCACTTTCTTGGTCATATGATGTATCGATATCTGTCTCCATGATGTTCAAGGTCTATGCAAGGTGTATGTTGGTTTGTATGAGATGAAAATGGAAATTTAGGTGTTTTTGTTTTGATTGCCAAATGTGTCAAATGGGAGGGATCGTGGGGGAAATAGGGCGAGTGGGAACAATGGGGTTTAATCAAGTAAAATTTAAAGTGTGAGGACAGTCACTTGACTTCTAGGATTTGATAAGTTTAGGTACAAAGGACGGCCTTGGGAAAACTCGGGGGTTTGGGAAATTTCACAAGTGAGATAAGGAAATAAGAATGATAGGGAATGAAATAACTTTAGGGAAAGGGAAATAGGCTTAGGAATGAGTGACTTGGGATATAAGGTGAACAATGAAATGGAATGTTGTGTGGATATAAACAATGAAAAAAGGGAAAAAACAAGGTGATGGGAATAGAATATCTCGACACCCAAACAAGTTTTCAAAACCCTAAGGAGGCACTTTTTCAATCAAGATAATAGGGTTTAATTTTGTACTCAAATTTTCATGACCAATCTCATAATAAACACCAAGCATGAGTTATGAACAATAGGGGAGTGGCTTTGACTTACTCAAGCATGGAGAAACCAAGCAAATTTGATGTTGGAGAAGAAAGGCACAATTTTCATGTTTCGGCCCAATGCTACCGCGCGAATAACTCCAGATGCGCCGCGCCTCGCAAATTACACGAGTCTTTGCTCCTCCACGATTTATTCGCTCTTCTATGATTTTCCTTAGCTCCTTGTTGTCTTTGGCATGCAAATGAATCTTTGAAACAATGAAAATATCTTTTATGCCAAAGATTTTAATTTTTGCTTCTTGAAAACCCACTTTTGTAATGTTTGAAACTTTGACACTTCACTTTAAAACTTTGTTTTTCTTGTCTTTGATTTTTTGGACCGATGATGAAATTTTTGTCCGTATTTGTAGGGATAGATGGAATGGAGTTTTGGAAAAGGAAACCTGTGGGTTGCGCATGGAGTACTTTACAACCGAAAAACTTTTAAAATTACATTGCATTTATTACAAAAGACGAAATAGACAATTTTTTCTTCAAAACAAGGTTTTGAAGAAAAATCATTTTTAAACATATGATAATGAAATTTTTTGCATCGAAACCTTATTTGAAGCTTCCTCATGTGCCCTACCGACATTATTGAGCATTTTGAAGACCAAATTAATAAAACCCTATACCAAATAAGACCTAAAACCCTAAAATGACTCTTTGCCATCATTGAGACCAAACATGACCGTAAATGATTTTTATGAACATACCTAGGCAAAGAGTACAAGACATGAGGAACATGAGTGAAAAGCCCCCTACCATCGGATGATCCATACTTCCTAATGGAATGCAACCGGACCGAACCGAGTGAGACACCTAAAATGAAATGCAACAAGAGAAATTTGATCTCCGACGGAGGGATGAAGATACCGACTATAACATTGGCTCCAATGGGGATGGTAGCTCCTTGGAGGTGCCAAGAACTACAGATTTTTGGGAGAGTAGACAGGTGCCTTCGTCCATTGGGCTATGGAATCAATAACTTTGACAAACCAACACAAGACTTTTGACTCATTTTATTGATCGAAAATTGACTCAAAGCTGACTCAATTTCAAAACTAAAATGACCGATAGACTCGACTCGATAAACTCAAATCAAAGCTGAAATCAATCTTCGAGTTATAGCCTTCACCTCGGGCCCCAAACTAATAGAATGATTACAGACACACACTTTTTTTGAAACTATATTGAAAGCGAGAAAAATGACTCAAGACCTACTTAACCGAAATTAGTACTTACAAAGCTTTTTAATGGTAGCGAGTCCATCAAGATTTGAGGGCTTCAAATCATGATGAAAGCCAATCGCCTATCGATGGAATATGTACAATCATGTGTAGTGAGCCTTCCAATGTAACCAATCTAGCAGATGGCTACATACCAACATTTTTCTCTCACTTTTCTCGAGCAGGGTAGAACGATGTACATGTAGGCAACTCACAATAACCATTGAAACCAAGGCTTATGATAATGAACCAGAAACATTTATCTTTTCCGATGCTTGCAAAAGAATGCCAAAGGGATCTTGAAAATCTCGAAGAAATAGCTTGTCTTGAGATCCAGAGACAAAAATACAAGTACTCCCTTCATTCGATCCGAAGGAACAAATGATTGTTGAGTGATAGGAAGGCACGAGAGAAGTATAAAGCTTACGCCATCCGAGTGTTAGGCTGTAAGTTCCTTGACCATGAGAAATTTACTGGCATATTTTCTCTCTCAAGCTCATATTCCTCAACTTCATGGTCTAGGTCATTCCTAAACGAGAAAACAATGTTCAAGATTATCAAACATGATAGCCTTATCATCTTCATGAAAGAAAATATTATCGGTTTGTTGATCTATAAAACTAATTAGTAGAGCTCGTCATCATTTTTAAAAAAAGGAAAGAAGTTTCACCAACACTTTCTTGACCATGTGGGCACCGCAAATCTGCTTTAGCTTGGGTCAGTAAGATGACCTTTCGGAGTTGATCTATCTCATCTTCGAGACGGAGGAGATAATACTTTTTTGTTTTTTTTGCTCAAATAGTGATTGTCTTCATGAAATAAAATTTTAAAAAATGAAAAAACTTGAAGGATAGTCCTTAATTCCCCGATCTTCTGAAATTTGAAAACATTGTTGATCGTCTTCATATGACATGGCAATCAAACTATCATTTATCACCGAGTTATTGAAAGAATATTTTTCACTTACTTGAACAAAGATCTCATCTTGTTTTTCATGAACCGACTCGGATTAATTCCTAATGAAGGCTTTGTTCTAATAAAATGAGAACATTTGGATCCAATCACTCGTCTTCTCCTTTCCAAAGGATCTCAACAATGAGAGCTCTCCTTCATGGGATTCAACACAAGGTATTCTTGATCATCACAATCTGAATCTAGATCTGAAATAGCTGACTTGACTTTATCACATTCCGAAAGTGAAACTTGACTTTCCCGCATATCGTCTTCTTCTATGGATAGATCTGAAATAAAACCTTCTCTTTCATCATTTTCCATTGTACTAAGATCTTGATCCCTCTACAAAGTTTCCCTGAGCATCTTGATGAGTATCTTCTAAGTTCTCTTTATCGTCGCTTGAAATGGATTTTCAGTACGTAGCCTCCATGATCTCATCGTCCATAAAGTCATCATCTTCATAAACTTTTTCAAGATTTTCAATAAAAACTATGAACATGGCTACAACGACTTTGAACTAAAGTTAAGGATGGATAAGATTCTTTATACCTTACAAAGAACATGGTATGAAAATCCTTTAAATAGTAAATACAAGTAGGCGGAAAAAATTTCATACCAAGATCGGGCTTCACCTTCCCAGAGTGGCCATGAATATCTTCATCAAGAAATCTTCAGGGAAAATAAACCTTCAAATTGTGAATATGTATGTGAAATCTAACCGTGATGTAAAGCAACGATCCTTCCTATCATCATCTTTAAACGTAGGGAAATTCCTTTGCCAATCTACCTTAGGAATTTTATTTGGAAAAAAATGGAATGTGATCTCGGCCCATGGGAGCATACCTTCGATCTAGAAAAACCATTTTGATAACAATGAATTCACGAGAAATTCCTCGAAAGCTACGATTCTTGAAGAGTAGAGTCGCCATAAATATTCTAAAACTTGGGATTCTTCGACAAATCGGAGTCACCAAGTGAATGATTTCAGCTCTTCCTATGTCCGATCGTTGTCCACCATCAACCATCGGATCTAACTTGATACATGTACTAGGGAAATTTGCAAGTTAGATGTTACGTTTAAAAACTAGACCGAGATTGGGTCGAAGCAATGTTTATCTACTTTCGCTAATGCAAAGCAAGAGCGTTTCAAGAGCTACCTAGCATAACTTCAGGGTTCCATCCGTAGCTTATAAAATAAATAACACTAACAAGAAAGCTATTTTATTCCCCGGTGTGATCGCCACTATGTTATCACCTAAATCTACCTCTGAGCCGAGAAAGATAGAGTCTAGGGTAACATCAAACCACGCTTAATCCGGTAGCTAGCCCTACCGGATCGGGAGAGGGCTCTCTCTGGTCAATCTCGGCAAAAAAATAATCAATGGGGGCTTGAGATGACCGAATAAAGGCAGATTTTAGGCTAGGTATATATATAAAAGAGTTTGATTTGATTTTTGAAGGTTTTTTGTTGGATCAAAGGGAAAGGCAGATTTTGGGTCCGGGGAATGAGGCCTAGTTTTTGCAGAGTTCGAATGGGGCAAGGAAGGAAATTGTTTTGATGCTTTGGATTGAATGAATGGATAGCTAAGACCAAAGTGAGAAGCTAAAGAGGGAAAGAGGCTCTCAAGAATCCTCTTCAAATATATGAAAACATGGAAACTTAAACAAAAACTCAAGGCAGAGCAAAGCAATCTAATGAATTCCACCTTTATAACTTGTTTGTTTAATTTAAGAAGAAATAAGTAGGAAAAATGGTGCACATGAAACATTAGTAAACTTACAATCACGAGAGAAATACATCATCAAGACATAGAGCCACATGGATCCCAAAAAGTGCCGCAAACCATGGTCTATTCCTATGCCAAAATTGCAGAGATGAAATGTACAATGAAGTGCCAAGCAATCCCAAGTGTCCAACCCCGAAAATGACTCGAGAAAATACAAGATATAGACAAGCATAACTCATTCCCATGCCTCTAGGGGTCAATATCACCATTCTAGGAGCTGTTTCAACAAGAACTAAACAAAGAACTGGAAAATAGGCAATGAAACAACTTGCCTCTATAAGATAGGAAACCGATTCATTCGGTTACATTTCACTTTTTGGGTGAATTAATCTACTTGCATGAATAAAATGTGAAAAAATTACATAAAAAGCCATGAAATTACATCAATTTACATCAAAAGTTTCACATTGAAGATGAAAAAGTCAAACCGGCCAAAACTAGGCGAAAATGTCGAACCGCCGAGTGAAAACTAGGCCAAAATTCCCAATGCGCTCGCGACTGAAAACTCAATGCGTCACACCACTTTGAGACTAATTTTCAGGGCCTTTTGGAAGTCAAAATTGAGTGTAGGATAGCTCGTTGGAAAGCCCTCCCTGTCTACTTTTCAACCCAAGTGGAATTTCTAGATTTCGTTGCCATTTGCCCCTCCAAAAATCAAATCTCCCAACATCGCTTCCGTGTGTCCAAAAAGTGGCGTGAAAAGGCCATTTTTTATGGTGTTTTTGACCCTTCGAGCAACCCAAAACTTGTCAAAATCCTTAGGTAATAGGTAGGCATGCATCAATTTTGATGAAAAATCTAGAAGTACAAAGTTTTCTTCAAGAGGAGTCGCCAATTATAAGCGCTGTCGAGTGGCGCTAAGCGTTCGAGCGAGAAAATGCGTGTTAAGGCCAAAAAATTCAAAATTGACAAATTTTTTTCCCAAATTTCTTGAAATTTGGGCTGATCAGTCCACCGTCAAGCACTATGTTGGGCCAAAAGAAGCTTCGTCCAAAATTTGGAGTCTATCATGCCTTTTGCGACGCTTTAGTGCCCTCCTTAACTTTGCCTTCAGTAATTTTGATTCGCGCCTTGCAAACATGATTTCGCGCCCAATAATGGTTCTTCATATGCCTCAACATGTTCTTTTCTTTGTTTTTCCTTCACCAACAACTTCTCCAAGTGAATATTGACCCTTTCAATCCAAGTCTCTCGATCAGCCTCAATCTCTCACTCAATGGATGTCATCTCGGTTTGACTTCTTTGGGTAGCTTTCCGGTTCTCACGGATGTTTTGCGACTCCATGATTGTTTGCTAATCTTCCAACCGTTTGTTTCATCGCTCCGGGTAGTTGATAACCCATTGGGATTTTTTTCAACTTGTCATACAAAGTTTTAATTTTACGCATACTGCTCCTAAACAATCTCTCGCAACTTTGAGCTTGAAGAGCTCAAATCCTCATCAATGAGTATGAAATCGGTATCTTGACCTCCCGACGGCCCCTCATCCCCTGCATGGGCCTCTTACCTCTATCCTATACACTGTACTCTGTGCCGATGACGAAAGCGAGACCCCTTCCACGCCGGTGGAGATAGTACTCGCCAAGTCGCTCGCAAATAATGCTCTAGTGCCTCTCCGATAAGTAACAAACACCGGCACACCGATGGGCTCTATCTCGTGACCTTCAAGCTGATGTGAAGATTCAATTGGCTCATGAACAACCTCTCGGAGGAAATCGAGGAGCCGTGAAGAAATCATTAGCAATGAAGTCTTCCCATGTAATACCACGTAAGCCAAGTCGATGCAACACTACAATTTTAATGAGTGCATAGTGATAAATATTCTTGTACTTCGTCGCTCGAGAGTTTTCCTTTGCACGAGTGGTCATTCTCTCGATGTTCGGCACATGAAATAAGGGATATTCATCAACTTCACTCGGTGAAATGCATCAATAACTTGATATGATAGGCATAAAGGCGTGAGAACCGACCTTCACAACTGAAATATATGATAATAAGTTTCATCAAAGGAGCATAGGATTCCTTCAAGAACCGGAAAGGAAACACTCGGCTGAGTTGTCTCACGAAGCTAGGCTTGATATATGGTTCATAATGCACTCTGTCCACTAGTCTGTCTTTTTTTCCCACTGTTATCCTACATTTGGTATTCCGCTTGCTTGAGAAATGGTTTCCGTGTCAAAGTAAAAGTTACACTAGCAAGGGTTACTCGACCATCATGTAATTGCAATACAAACAAATGAGCCAACTCCCTGATGATAATGGGTCCTAGCAATCATTTCAAAATATTGAAAACATGACTGCTACTAAAAACATGCCATGGCAAGTGGACAAGCTTGCAATTCAGCCAATGAGGTGGGCTCTTCTCTCACATGTTTGCCACCTTTATGCGGCCTTCTAGGTGCATGTAACTTAGTGGTGGAATCACTTTCTTGGTCATATGATGTATCAATATCCGTCTCCATGATGTTCAAGGTCTATGCAAGGTGTATGTTAGTTTGTATGAGATGAAAATGGGAATTTGGGTGTTCTTGTTTTGATTGCCAAATGTGTCAAATGGGAGGGACTGTGAGGAAATAGGGCAAGGGTGGGAACAATGGGGTTTAATCAAGTGAAATTTGAAGTGTGAGGACAGTCACTTGACTTATGGGATTTGATAAGTTTAGGTACAAAGGACAGCCTTGGGAAAACTCGGGGTTTGGGAAATTTCACAAGTGAGATAAGGAAATAAGAATGATAGGGAATGAAATAACTTTAGGGAAAGGGAAATAGGCTTAGGAATGAGTGACTTGGGATATAAGGTGAAAAATGAAATGGAATGTTGTGTGGATATAAACAATGAAAAAGGTAAAAAAAGGTGATGGGAATAGAATGTTTGGCACCCAAACAAGTTTTCAAAACCCTAAGGAAGCGCTTTTTTCAATCAAGATAACGTGGGTTTAATTTTGTACTCAAATTTTCATGACCAATCTCATAATCAACACCAAGAACGAGTTAGGAACAATACGGGAGTGGATTTGACTTACTCAAGCATGGAGCAACCAAGAAAATTTGATGTTGGAGAAGAAATGCACAATTTTTATGTTTCGGCCCAATGCGTCGCGTGCATAAACTTGTGCACCACGCCTGCGCAAATTACACACGCTCTTCGCTCCTCCACGATTTCTTCTCTCCTCTATGATTTTCCTTAGCTCCTTGCTATATTTGGCATGCAAATGAATCTTTGAAACAATGAAAATATATTTTATGCCAAAGATTTTAATTTTTGCTTCTTGAAAAACCCACTTTTGTAATGTTTGAAACTTTGACACTTCACTTTAAAACTCGTTTTGCTTGTCTTTGACTTTTTGGACTCGATGATGAAAATTTTTGTCCGTCTTTGCAGGGGATATATGGCATGGATTTTTGGAAAAGGAAACCGGGGTTTCACATGGAGTACTTTACAACTGAAAAACTTTTTTAAAATTACATTGCATTTATTACAAAAGACGAAATAGACAATTTTTTCTTCAAAACAAAGTTTTTGAAGAAAAATCATTTTTAAACATATGATAATGAAATTTTTTGCACCGAAACCTTATTTTAAGCTTCCTCATGTGCCCTACCGACATTATTGAGCATTTTGAAGACCAAATTAATAAAACCCTAGACCAAATAAGACCTAAAACCCTAAAATGACTCTTTGCCATCATTGAGACCAAACATGATCTGTAAATGATTTTTTATGAATAGACCTAGGCCAGCGGGTACAAGACATGAGGAACATGAGTGAAAAGCCCCCTACCATCGGATGATCCATGCTTCCTAATGGAATGCGAGTTGATCGAATTGAGTGAGACACCTAAAAATGAAATGAAACAAGAGAAATTTGATCTCCCGACAGAGGGATGAAGATACCGACTCTAACAAGGGGTTATTGTATATATTATTTTAATAATAAAAAGGATATGAGTGGAATAGAATTAGGTAGCTAATTTAGGGAGTAGGAATTCTATGTACGAAACTTTGTTGAGTACAAACCTAAAATAAATCTAATTTAGATTTAGTTGAGATTTGTGGGGAGAAATTTTTGGAATGGATTAAATCCATATTTATGTATAAAGAGGAGAGTTGTGTAGGGAAGAGAACAGAGAGGTGAGAAGTGAGGGATTAAGAGAGAGTGTGAAATGATTTGAGAGCTTTTGAAAAGGGCCAAGAGCTGAGAGAAGCTCTCCATTGTAATATGTGGCCGAGGATTTCTTATGTTATTATATATATGCATTTTTGTATAAGCTCTCTTTCGTTTATGTATATTTGTTTGAAGTAAATAGCATTTTAATGAGTTTTTTTTTAAAGTATTTGCGAATGGATAAAGTATTCAGTGTTTTATATGCGGGGATCTGATTTAACCCAGAATCCTTGCATCATTTGGTATCAGAGCAGGGAAAGATACCTGTTTTGAATCTTCAAGTTTGTTTATGCATCAAATTTGGGCGTAGCTGTGAATTTAGGAATACACGCATCAGGGGAAGGTGTTGATAGCCAGTGCAAGAGAATTCCTTTTGCGTTAGCAGTGGAATCAATTGTTTAAGTTTTCTCACAGTGAAAAAGACTGATGTATGCGTGTAAGTGAAGGTGCACTAAACAACAGAGGGAGGAGGCTTGATGCCCAGCCAACACACGTTGAACTGGCTCTCGTTCGAGCCATAGACTCAAAGGAGTCTGCGCATGATTAGGAAGCTGTGACTCCACAGCAAAGGAGGGATCAATTCTCAAAGAGAGAACACCAGCCAACACAAATGGAAGACGGTGAAACGCACTGGGCAACGTTGAATAGTAGCACATTAGGTTGAGTCTCGTTTGCGGCCAACAGAGGCACAATCATTTGTTAGCAGAGGGAGGAAATTTAACAATGGTGTTGAACGTATTGATAGAGGCCACTTTGGACCAGTGATATCCCATGCGGAGTAGTCCATGCAGAGTAGTGAACAGAGCTTGGGAGCTCGTTGAAGGAAATTGCAGTCTGCGTTGAGATCGACCATCGATCATTGAAGTAGCGTTGAAGCTATTGTTAAATGGAACGCAGAGAAAATCGTTTAAAATTGAATTCAGAGCCTCTGTTTAAAGGTGAACACAGAGTAATTGGTTGAAATTGAATGCATGGCATTTGATTGAAGATTGAACGCAAAACTAGACTGATTCGTTTGCAGAATCGGAGCTAGCAATTCCACTAACAGTCGTGCAACGTTGCTCGTTCCTTTCTGCGTTATCTATGCCTGTAGAACGATGCATGATGCAAATTGCATAGAGAAGAATGGTATTGTACTTTTTTTTATGAATTCTAGAGTTGAATCTTCAGTTAATCAAATCATCAAACATCGATACCTAGAAGGTGTTAGCAGGGTAAGGTTCTTCGGTATTCTATACACAATTTCTCCACGTTTTTATAGGCTTCATATTATATTAATCCAACTACTTATATTTGCAAATACCATAGAGGTATATGCACCATATGCATGGAGGGAAATTAAAGTAGCCGATGACAGTTTTTGGAATATGTGCTCATATGATCTTGCAATGACATCTTGTATGAGTTTGGAAGTTTATTCAATTTCTAATATTTCATATTTTAGGGAAGCGTGCAAGAATTTCCCATGAAGTAGAAATTCAATTACATCCTTTTGAAGAGTAAATTCGGTCCAAAGAAGAAATTGCCTTTTTGTGATACTGAATTGGAAGAGTGGGATTGTGGTTTTATTTTCCTACACCATTGTGGGAGCCTGCAGTATTGTTGAAAAATAAATAGAATTGAGAGGCATCCCTCTTGAGCTGGTGTTCGTACTATGGAGCAGTAAAACTGAAATTGCAAATTTACAATTCACATGGACATAAATGTTGGTAGAACATGTGGAGATCTTGCTTGTGAAGAGACCAGTCAATGGGCTGAGAGGGGATTCACTCGAACAAATTAGAAGGGAACAGAAAATGGCAAAGGTATGACTGAGCATGTTATGTGTTGACATTTTGGGGTTTTCTTAAATGAACTCACAAATAAGTATTTTGCGAAGATGATTTATGTCAACATGCTGCAAATGTGGAGGTATAAGGTTTTGTCACCACAGTAATTTTAAAAGAAATTTAAGTTTCGCTTAAATTAATGGAAAGGGAGAATACACTAATCCTGGTGATATAGAGAGGAACATGCATTTTATGAGAGGTGGTTTATTATGCATTCTCGTAGCTTTGGTTAGGTCATTTTTGAATCAAAGCTTATAGTTGGCAGTGGAAGAATTCTTTGGTTTGTGTTTTGAGATTGTAAGACGCAATTGGTTGATGTTGTAGAATCTTTATTTTACCATCATGTGGCGGCTTTCAGGATGAACACGATGTATAAGTTATATATTATTCATAAAAGAAATTGAAACATGAATAACTTGTTATCTGTACATAGATGAAGAAGTGTGAATGATGTACCATTTATAATGTGCAGTTGTATGGTGCATGAAAGTACAGGTGAGAGATGGAACAAGATCACACAGAGATCTTGAAGGTGAGTTGATATTTTTTATTTTAACTTTGGTTTTGAAGATGATATTTGCAAAATATAGGTTGCAGACAGTTGAAGGAAATCTCAGCAAACGAAGATCACAATTTTAAAAGTACTGATGAAAGAGACTAGTAATAGTTTCTGAATGAAAGCAAAGTGTGGAGTAGAACCTTGAAGAATTCCAATGGAGATTGGATAAGAAGGACATTTGTGTGCAGATGAGTTGAAGCTTAGAGGGATCAGAGAGGATGCTCAAGAGGTTCTAGAGAATAGAGAACCGGTGCTTGCCAAAGACCAAGTCCAGAGAGAGGATTGGTGAGGTAAGTGGTAGCAGGGAGGACTTGCTGTTGCAGAGGCTTTAGTACAACTCATGATGAATGAGTGAGGAGCTCATGAAGATAGAAACAAAGATAACTACTGAAGGTCATTGCAGAGGTTCTGAAGAAGACCACAACAGAGGAAATGAGAAGGAAGATGCCAAGTCAAATGGCATGAGAATGAGTCAAGAGCAGATTGACAGAGAGAGAGTTGAGATAAATTTCCATCTTGAGTTGTTGATGGAAATGTTACAAAGAAGTAAAGTAGACCAGAGACATGGATGGAGTATGAAGAGGAAAGTCACATGGCATGGATTGCAAGTGAAGTGGGAGCATAGAGTGAATGTTCAATTGAAGGAAGAGTTGCTCAGTTTAAAGGCAAATTTGATATGTGAGCCAGAATATGGTCCATTACTTTCTGAAAGTGATAATGCGACAGAAGAGAAATCTACAGAGGAACTGAATCAAATGAAGAATTCTGAGCAGTAAAGAGATATGATGGTTGAAGCATCAAGTGAGACCATAAGGTCTGACGTTTTTAAAACTAATGATTTGTGTGTGATTGCAGGTACATCCCAAGATGTTGAACAAACTTTGAAGTTTGTTAAAGAGAAGGAGTGGAATCTGAAATTTGTTCAGAATGATGCTGAGATAGCAAGATCTCAAAAAGAAATTAAGACATAGCGGTCTCGTGGAAATATTCAGCAGAATATTGAAGCAGAGGAAGAAGGGCCATCTGATGATTGGTCAGCATCAAATGAAGGTATGGAAAGTTGCATAAAATTTCCAAGTTTTACCCCAATTGAGATTGTTAAGTTACATATAAAGTTAGATCTTCAGAGAAGAGAGTTGGAAAAGCAGAGGATCTATACTCAGGGTGAGTTGCTGAAAGAGAAAGACAAAGAACATGGAGACATTCTTCAAACAGATGATGTGGAGGAGGGACTAATTGAAATTCTCATGGAGGATTTAAATCAGCTTACTGATGTGCTGAAGAAAGAAGAAATTTCAGAGTAGCATACGGAAATGTTGTCAGAGGAGAAAGAGGCACTGAGGCCTTATGTTTTTTATTTTAATAACTGTTTTGTGAGTACAGATTTTATTGCAAATGCTGGAGAAGATCTATTGGATAGAGAAATTGAATTGATAAGGCAAATAATGATGAAAGTATCCCAAAAGAAGCCAACAACAGTAAAACAAAGAAGAAGCAGCAAGAGGAAGATAGTAGAAGACTGTGAAAGCATAGCCAGTGGGGCGATGCAACATAAAGTGTGGAGACCTGGAGAAGAACAATAGGCAAAACCAACAACAAATGGAAAATTGCAACACAAGATATGGGATCTAGGAAGACAGAGATCCGAAGCACATGATCAGGCGATCATGATTAATTTCAACCTTGGGAGTCTGATGCAGGAGAATCAAGCTCAATTTTTATTATTCATTTGTGTGAAATAGGGGGTGAGGCTTTTTAATTATTTTATTAATTTTAATAATTTAAGAGAGAAAAATGTAAAGGTGAGGATTATTGTATATTTTCTCTTAATAATAAAAAGGGTATGAGTGGAATAGAATTAGGTAGCTAATTTAGGGAGTAGGAATTCTATGTACGAGACTTTGTTGAGTACAAACCTAAAATAAATCTAATTTATATTTAGTTAAGACTTGTGGGGAGAAATTTTTGGAATGGATTAAATCCATATTTATGTATAAATAGGAGAGTTGTGTAAGGAAGAAAATACAGAGGTGAGAAGTGAGGGATTAAGAGAGAGTGTGAAATGATTTGAGAGCTTTTGAAAAGGGCCAAGAGCTGAGAGAAGCTCTCCATTGTAATATGTGGCTGAGGATTTCTTATGTTATTATATATCTGCATTTTTGTATAAGCGCTCTTTCGTTTATGTATATTTTTTTGAAGCAAATAGCATTTTAATGAGTTTTTTTTTAAAGTATTTGCGAATGGATAAAGTATTCAGTGTTTTATATGTGTGGATCTGATTTAACCCAGAATCCCTGCATCAAAAGCTTAATTTATAATTTTCCAAATGCTCTGCACCTTTGTTGCTGCTGCATGTCTGCTATCTTCTCGTTCATTTTCCTTCCTTCAATCAGCTTCAAATTCTGATTGATCATCCCTTCTGTTGTTAGTTTTCTCCATCTGGATTGTCCCATCATCGACTTTCGCAGTTCATCAATCAAAAAATCAATTTATGTTGTTCCCTGATTGCTTTCAATAACATCTTCTTCTCCAGTTTCTTCAAAACACTTTTCATTACTGCCTTTCTGTAAGCCCTCTTCAATATCTATCCTTGCCTTGTCTTCTGCATTAGCATTCCCTTGCAATTGTTCTTCATCAATAACATTAGTCGAATTCATTGGTTTACCTCTCTGAGACAATGTTCCTTCATTCTTCATTAGAATAAGATTATGATCTTCCATATCCATGAAAACTTCAAATGACTGTCTTCTTCCATTAACTAACTCATCAATGAACTCCTTTTGCTACAACCATTCAAGGCCTTCCTCATTTGAGAGGTTTTCTTCATCATATTTTACTTCAATATCTTCATACATCTTGAAGACATCTTCAAAATGTTGCCTATCTCCTGCAATACCTGAAATCATACACAAATTTTCAGTTTTATAAACATAATACCTTGTGGTCTCACTTGATGCTTAAACCATCAGGTCTTCCTACTGCATATGATTAAGAAGATCCTCTGTATATTTCTCCTCTGTATCTTCATTACTTTCAAAAAACAATGGGCCATGTTCTGGTTTACACCAAAACTTCCTCCTCATACTCATTTACTTTGAGTAACTCTTCCTTTAGTTGAGGATTCAATCTATGCTCCCACTTCACTTGAAATCTATGCCATTTGAATTTTCTTTTCATAATCCAACGATACCTCTGGTGTTTTTTATTCCTCTGTAACATCTCCATTAATAACTCAAGATGGAATTTTATCTTAGCTTTCTCTCTACCAATCTCTTCTTGACTCTTTCTCATGCCATTTTCCTTGGCATATTCCTTCTCCTTTCTTCTGTTGTGGATTTTCTCTGAACCTCTGCAATGACTATCAATAGTCATATTTTCCTCTTTTTTTAAATTCATCTGTTCACATGTGGATTGCACGTAAGCCTCCCTTTTCAGCAAGCTTTCATACTTGCCATCAAACAATGCAAGCTCTCTCTCTCTACACTTGACCTCTTGGTATATTCTGGTTCTCTGTCTTGGAACCATCTTATGAGAAACTCTCTTGCTCCTCTTTGCTTATGTAGCTTAAATTCACTTTTCTTGAGAACACTCTTGTCCTCTCTTTCCAACCTTTAGCTCGAACGTTTAGGTTCTTCGCCACTTTCCTTCAGAGTATCCACTTACTATGTCTTCAAGAACACAACTGGTTCTTCTTCTTACAACTCCTCATTAGGGGAATTTTGAGGTCTAAAATGGCCCTCCTAAGAAAAATGTACAACAAAAATAAACTTTATAAGAACAAACAAGATTCAAGATAATGATGTTAACCATGGGGGATGATTCACTATTTTTTAAGTAAAAGGGTAAAAAGATTAAAAAACAATAAAATAATAAAACTACTTTTTCAAGTCGTATTTTCAATTTATCTCCCAAAGTTTTTACTCAAATTTCAAGTGGGAGTACTCGTTGAATGAAAAATTTAATTCCTCATCCAAGGAGTACCCATGTTGCATACTTTCGATAGATCCTGGTACACGAAAAATGAGAAATACATGAAAAACATGATTACAATCACATTTTTCATGTATTTCTCGTTTTTCGTGTAGTAGGACTCATCAAAAGTATGCAACATGGGTACTCCTTGGATGAGAAATTATTTTTTTCATCGAAAAAGTACTCCCGCTTGAAATTTGAGTAAAAACTTTGGGAGATAAGTTGAAAATATGAGTTGAAAAAGTAGTTTTTTCATTTTTCCCTCTAAAATTTTATGATGTCATCAAATATTATTTTATTATTTCCACTATTATTTTATAATTTCCTTAGAAGGCCCATTTTAGACCTCAAAATTACCCTAATGCTTGCTATTATTTTGTTGAGATATTACCTCTTTTTCTGCAACCTAAAATCTGCAAACGCAATCCTCAAACCCAGAGTTAAAATAAAAAACTTACCATATCACCTTCAAGATCTCTGCATGATATTGTTCCACCATTCATCCACACTTTTAATCAACTATTCCTTGTTAATTTTCCTCTGTAAATTCTCCTTAAGAGTATCAATTACTCCCCAATATTCTGCCACACTTTATCTCTGTGTTCCTGCTATCCATCAGATTTAAAATATGATCCCTTTTCCTGCAATCACAAATGTATCTGTATATACAACTTCAAGAACATAACTTTCCTCTAGTTTTCTCTCAAAGATATTTTACTCGCTCTGATACAAAAAATGATGACCTACCAGGTCTATGACTCCATTGTAGGTAGCTTTAAACACTAGGCTACACTACAAGTCTCAAGAAAGAGACTTCAACCCTTCCTATCTCTTAGCTATTTCATTAAAACTATTCTTAGATCAGTGATGTATAAAAATGGAAGGATTAGTTTCAGAGTTTTGCACTATCTGCAATACCTGAGTGTGATTAAGGGAACACATGAGCACATCAACACTCTATTCCTTAAAACCCATGTGCTCATTTACCTTCAGTCTTGCTTGATGTATGAGAATCATGGAGTTGAGAACCAGAAACCAACTGCTTGTTCAGGAACTGAACTGCTAAAACAAGAACAAAATTCTGGAACATGAATAGAATTTTATGAACCGGAACAGAACTCTGTGAGCAAGAACAAAAATACTGTTTCAGGAATAGATCACCCTTCATGTATTATGCGTATGGTCTTGTGTGGATCGTGCCAACCTTACAGTGTTGTTCAACTCAACAATTTGACACCCATGTTTACACCACAATCTCCATCTAAATTCATATGCTCAATTACCAATTGATTTCCTTCAACGATTTCCAGAGTCACACCATGGAAAATTTCCATCCACACAAACCATACTCTGTTTCACCACACAAAAACAAATTGTGATTTCACAATTCAACACAGTCTATATTCCGTCTTCTCCACACATCCTATGCCTCTCTTCTCTTGTACACGATGATCTTGACAACGTTGTTCTCCAAAAAAATTTCCCTTGACATCAAATTCACCATTCGATTTCTTTCCATGAGGTTTTAATCCTTTTCTTACATGATTTATAAACATCAATTCCAAAACCACGCCCTCAACATAAAACAAGATTCAAATCAAACTTGAACTCATAACTACAACATACTATAATAATTCAACAAATATTTATAGCGAAAGATCAATTCTTCATCATCTCTGGGATAATCTTATGAAATTAAAAACATACCAATAGAGAGAAACTAGTTCAATGTTTTTCCAGAATTCAAGGCTTCTGTGCTTTCCCAAAGCTTTGCTATACTTATCTACTATTTCTCTCAAGATGAATTCGATTCTCCTTCAAAGAGGTTCATACTTACACAATTCCCAGTTATGCAATGATTTTTCCAGACTCTATTTCCTCCACACATTTTGAGGACAGATTGAAAAACTCTGCACAAAACGTTATGGTGACTTACTCTTGATTTATTCCATGATTGACAGTTGAGCTTCTTCAAACACTCCAGACCTGTAACTATGGTTCAATTCCTGGATTTATACATATCTCAATAAAAATTCACACTCACACATGCATTATACTCTTTAATCCATATTCAAACTAGGATACACACTTAACAATTAAACACATGGAATTGTTACTCAACAAGCTAGTATTAACATGATCATAGACAACCCATCAACTTACAGATGTATCACACACAAATAAATTTAATTTCTCGAGTAGAGATAATTTTCAGTTATGCAGAGATAACTCATTCTTCAAGGATTGACCTCATTCATATGATAGATTTATTTTAATCCATCATCAATTCCAAATAAACATACAAATTGGAATTCATAAATTAAATTTTTTTTTCCCAGGAAAAAAGTCGTAATTTTTCATTAATAAATAAGAAAAATTACATGTTACATTTTACAATATATCCAGTAGTATACCTCGGACCAAGTCCAATCTCCGAAAAGTCAATTATATGTCAGATAATAAGCTAATACAAAGTAACACCTAAACTGATACTGATATATACAATGAAAATGGTAGCTGCCAATACAATAATGCTAGCATAATAAATATAGAGTTATGTCACCATATGACAGACTAAGATACCACCAAAAATAATAGAAAACCAAAATGCAGTCATGGGGAGACTGCGCCCACGTCTTGTAGATCATCAATGAAAGGGCGATGATAAAATTGGAACACCTGAGCACCATCATGCTCCACAACAAACCACCTGCCGCATTCTAACTCCGATGATTCTTTGGATAGTTTGTCTGCCACTTGGTTCCTCTGCCTGTAAATATGAGTGACAAAGATAATGTCAAATAATGATTTCAGCAAGTGAACCCCCCTCAATAAAGCAACCATCATCATATGGGTCTTCACTACGACGCTACTTCACCGTGGATGATAATTTGTCAGGGTTGAAATCACATGACCATTTGAATCTTCTAAGAGTACTTATAATTTCAAAAGCATGATTTTATTACTTTTTATATTAATAAATTTTATGCCATGCAGAGATCATAAAACATAACGAATTTTGTATATTATTGCATGTGTTTATAGCTTTGAAGTGTCATTATACTTTTTTCGTGCCTGGGTGTGTGAAACATGACTCCCCCCAAGACCTAGGACGTGCCATATCTGAATTATCCAAATTTGTACATTGGGTCACGTCAAAGAAGATTCATGTGGCTAGCATTCCACGGTGGCATCAAGAGATAGTTGATATTTTTTGTATGTTTGAGAAGGAACTTCCGACAATTTTCGTGGACTTGCAGGTTCATCTTCTAATCCACCTAGTAGATGAGGTTGAATTAGTTGGGGTGGTTTCTTGTTGTTGGATTTTCTTCTTAGAGAGGTACATGAAGAAATTGAAAGGTTTTGTTCGATAAAGGGAAAAACCCGAGGGGTATATGGGAAAGGGGTAAATGTCTTATGAGTCTTTCTATTATGCCAGTGAGTACATAAAGCAGATCGAAAACAGACCAGATGCATTGACTTGAGATGATGAAAGGGATGGAGACAAAAGAGAAGGGGAGATTCTCCAAATGAATGGAAAAGGACGCTTGATAAAGAATAAATGAATTATAATTTTCCAAATTTACATAAAGTAAATATTCATGTTTTTTTATATCAGCGAGTATAGGCCTCCTTATATTAACTAATTAAATGTTTACATACAGTGATTTGTTGGCACTCCAAAAAGCAGACCATGTGTCCAAAATTACAAAAACTTCTCTGCCCATATCGGGAAACTGGAGGAAAGTCTAGTTTGATGGCCCCTAACAAAGGTAGAAGAGCCAAAACTCCCACTTGTAACCAACTAAACCTACTAAGACTGCGAACTATAGACATTACAGAGTTGAAATCACACATATAACTTAACATAACAAAAAAGTGTCCAAGGCACCTTATCAGTCCCGGTCCTGGTCCTCCCCTCTCGGCCTTTCTGACTCTTTCTTGGTCTCATCTTCCTCTTCTTCTCCATCCCCGACAGCTTCCAACGGGAGAACATTGTCGGGTAGCAGAATGTCGAGATATCCAACGATGACCTGGGTGCCCTATAGTTTGCCAAGGATTTTTTCCAACACTTCCCTAATGCTACTGAGGTTTTCCATGACCGCTCGCCCAATTCTCCTCCTCTCATGAATCAGACGGCCCAGGAGGATCCTTGACACCGTGACTGAGTGCACCTTGACTCGCCTCCCATACTCTCGACAAAGAGACTTAACTAGGTCCTCCTCCATTTTGAAATTGTGCAGGCATCCTCGTTGTCGTTCTCAGCAAAGAACAAAGCCTCCCAATCTAGTCTGCCACCCCAATTCTCCGGCTGAGAAGAATGCGCAGTTGTTCCACCCCTACAATCCTCTCCTTTACCACTCCCTATTCCATGACCCATATAGTGACGACCCTAAAATGGGCGGCCCGCCATCCTCTCTTCCAGATGTGAGCACCGACGGACCTCAACCACAGCCACCAGCGCAGCTCCATAAACCCTTCCACCTTTCTATCTGACCACCCCGCTCCACTAGGCTACAACAATGCCTCCCCTGCCCCTTTGCATCCATATAAACCCATCCCAGCCTCCATAATATCTTATGCCTTATATCCTCCACCTTTCGGTAATAATACCTACGCACGCGCGTGAACTGGGACAGAGGTGGTGCCTTCCCCCCTCGGGATGCTGCATCCCCATCACCTTTGCCTCTATTATTCCATCCTTTCTATTTCTAATCTCTATCACCATCCTTCCCTCGCTTAAACTGCCACCCCCAGGCATGCTGACAACCACGTCACCGCTTGCATGTATCCTCCACGTGCTCATCCCCTAGGTGAACACGTGGCACTCTTCTTGCCGCCCATGAGACTTGGTCACCCGCATCTGGGGCACCCTTGATCCTTCCACATGATCCTCTTGCATATTTCCTTGAGGTATGATTCATCCAGATATCCCCACTTCCTTGATTGAATTTTTTCTCTAGCCTAGACTCCATGTTTGTCTAGCAGGTCTGTAAGACCATTAGCTTTTCGCCTCACATGATTGAGCTTGACCTTCGAGCATGTCTGAAGGAGGGAACTCAGGCTTTCAAGCTGTTTTCAATATTCTATTAATGGGTAACCTTACTCACTTGGGACCCATTTAGTAGTCTGAGAGCTAGATCAATAATGATTCTAAAGTCTCCCTCGATGATTATAGTAAACCACTGATGTTGGATTGCCAATTCCAGTCCTGCCAATAGCCCCTCAACCTCCGCGACATTTTTATAGGTCTCCCAAGTAACCCCAAGATATTCCTTGGATCTCCCCTTTACTGTCTCATATTACTCCGCCATGCCCAACTACCTTTGGTTTGCCTTTCGAGGCCCCATCAAAATTCAACTTGAACATCTGATCATTGGGGGCTTTCCAGGTGTCCGAGCTTGGAGGAATGTCAGGTCCCTTACTGACCTTTCCAATATACTGCGGGGGTTCCTATACCTTCCATTCATGAAGCATCTGAAGTTTCTCCCTACTGGTCTTAATTTCGTCTGGTCTCAGGGTTTCTCGTACATGGACTTGGATGCTTTCCGAGACTTCCTCTTCCAATCTCTTCTTGCCTTCAAAGATACGGTGATTCCTTTCCTTCCAGATATCTCATAATAGGAAACCTGGGGCGAGCTCCCATATTGTATTTAACATATTACTCTTAAAGGTGTCGATCTCCCAATTGAAAATCATGTTATTCAGACATCCTGGGACCCGGTTAGACCTTTTGAAAATCTGATCTCCCTTAGTCCAAAATTTAGAGGTCCAGCTCCACTCATTGAACAGGTGATTCATGGTCTTTTCAACTGATAGGCATAGGACACAGACTGAAGGTCCTTCCTTCCGCCTCTTCTGAAGGTTCTCCCACGTCAACACTCTTTTCTTTAGAAGCAACCAGAGGAAGGTGGATATTTTAGGCAAGAGACCTAAGTTCCAAACTTTGCTCCATTTTTTCTCGGATTGTGCCATTTGATTATTCCCAACTATTCTAAATGATTCTTTGATGTTGAACTGACTAGATGGTTTGTATTCCCATCTGATTTATTCTGAGTGCTGACTCTTTTTTATCTTTCTTTCTCTTAGCACCTGTATTAGAGTACTTATGTCTTCCCCTAGAAAACAGGTCCTTAAACAATCCTCCTTCATCCACTGGCGGTAAGGGTTACCCTCGACATCAGTGTCATAGAAATCCTTTACTCTAGTCAGGCCTTCCCTTTTCAGCTGTTCTTGAAGCCCTGACATTTCCACATGCCCTTGGATAACAGGTAGTTTTTTCTGTGCATCCTCGAAGAAATCTGCCTTTGATCCATCCCCTATTTACCAGAAGTTGTGTTCTTTGAATCTGTTGCGGTTGGTATTAGCTGCCTGTTAGGAATCTGTAATCAGCAAGATTGGCAAAGTCCGATCACAGAAGCAACATCGTTTCAACCAACTTTGGGATTCTAGGATCTAGCCCTCCTGAATCAAGAGAGGGATCTCTCCAACAAGTGCAAAGATGGATTTGTCTTTGTAGTTTGGGGTAATAATACTAGGCTAGTTATGAAGGCCAAGGGTTTGTTTTGTTTTTGGATGGTTGAGCATGATTATTATTTGAGGGGAAAGTTCTAAGTGCAAAGAGTTTCAAAGGTGTGAAGTTGCAAGTGAATAGAACAACTTTGGCTAAAAGATAGATATAACACTGGTTTTTAATCCATTGGGCTATGGAGTCATATCTGGGCTTTAATTGAGCAACAACATCAAGAGTGATACAACGGGCAAGTCATCTATAACACAAGATTATTGAGATTAGAATGATGGGATGGAAACAATAAAGTGTTGGAGGGGTGGAAACTGATAATAATTTCACAAAGGATTTATAGTCAGTCCAAACAAGAAAAGCATCTTAAGTAACTGTTTAAAACCAACCAAGTGCAGGGCTAACCATAAACTTCTATGGCAAGTTTGTATTAAAGCAGCTTCATTGACAAACAATCCAGTAATCCACATAATTACTTTCAGAAAGTATGAAAACACATAAGAAGAACAAAGTGTAACCTAAGATCAGATAAGGTACTTTTAAACCTAGTTTGCTTTCAATCAACACCAAGGGAAACCTTCAGAATCTGCCTTTGGAGAATAGAAACTAGGAATCAGGGCAAACCATATCTTCTCTAGTCTAACTTTAATAAGCAAATGATGAAAATAGCTTTCAAGAACAATGTTTAAAGCAAACAGTAGGATGAGGGAACGCCAACATTCCTAACTGCTTAAACTGTATTGAATCATTCTTAAATAAACGGATTTGAGGAAAACATTGAGATAAAAATTTTCAGTCAGAGAAGGTTACTGATATACAGTAGGTCCTAACTTTGTACATGCTGTTCTTTATAAGAGAAAGTGAACAATATCACATACAAAGAAGGAAAAAAATAGTAACAAAGAAAGGGGCACTTCACCAACAATATAGACCAGGATCCCAAAAAACAACTTGTTATTGATGTCAAAACAGTTACAGTCTTCAAGTCCAATGTTTCAGTTCAGCAATCATCTTCACTACTCAGCCTAAATAATCTATCACAAGCAGAGCTCCAAGAGCCAATGAACACTATTTACCATTAGGGGAATTTTGAGGTCTAAAATGGGCCTCCTAAGGAAATAATAAAATAATAGCTAAATCAATAAAATAATATTTATGAATTTACAATTCACTTTTTGCACCACAATCAATGTAACCTTGGTTAAATTCAATTCAAAAGTTGTACCAAAATAAAATTAATAAAAAATTGTATTGATGTGACTATAAATAAGAATGAGTTTTTCAAGAAAAAATCATTATCATTGAATAACTAATGCATTTGTTCTTTGTAATTAAATAACTTAAAATAAAATATAAATATAAATTCATAAATTATTAATTATATAATATGTTATTAATTAAAATTTATATTATTTAAATTGTATAATAACATGTAATTAATGTATTATATAAAAAATAATATAATAAATGTAATATATTATTTTATATATGAATTTTATTCAAAAAATGTGAAATGGCATTTATTATGAGTACTTTACTTTGACTTTAAAAGTACTTAGAGCACTACTATGGTTAACCATAAAAATAGTATAATAAATGTAATATATTATTTTATGTATGATTTTTATTCAAAAAATGTGAAATGACATTTATTATGAGTACTTTACTTTGACTTTAAAAGTACTTAGAGAACTACCATGGTAAACCATGAGTTTTTATCCACCATTGAGAATGTGACAAGTAAGTACCTTTAACTCAAGCAATGCCACCTCAACCATTAGGGATGATGTCATCTCCTAAAATGTGATTGGTTTTCATAAAGTGAATTTTGATTGTACATTTTCCTTAGGAGGCCCATTTTAGACCTCAAAATTCCCCTAATGAATCAGGAGTTTCAACTCAAATGTATTTCAAAGTTCTGCAACCAACTCAACCAACACCTCTCTCATCTTCTACTGAAGTATTTATAGAAGGATGAGGAGGTGAGATCTGATAAAAGATCTCAAATACTAATTAATACAGACTTAAATGTCTTCTTGGCCTTTGAGGGGCTCAATGAAGAAGAGTACAGATGTTTTACTGTATTAATTGATTTACACTTATGAATTAAGCTCAGTGAGAGCTTTTGTTGACCTTTGAGGCTCTGTGTGATGCTAGGGTTACTTTGCAGATATCTTTTGCATGAAGTTTCCTTCCAGAAGTAACTTTCTGGCTGCGCTGAGGCGAAAAAATTCATTTGATCAATAACTTCGGCCTCTGATCGAGTACTTTGAGAAACAGGTGGCCCTGTGGCAGCCGAGGAATCAATTTGCCTCAAATGTGGCGGTGGAGGCTTTTTGTCTGATGAAACGCTTTAACATTTTCTTCTTTAACTGTGTTCTTAATCGGGGATTAGGCTTTTGATAAACCGTCTTAGCCGTGATCCCCGCAAAACTCTCTAAGCCTCTGTTCTGATACATTTCGGTCTTCGGCACTGATACTCTTTGAATGTGCCTGATTCTTGGTTTTCTTACTGTTGTGCAGGGCTATGCAGGGTTTATAAGACATCTGCGCTCGATAAAACACGATGAAATGTGAAATTAAAACCCTGCAGTTGATTTTCTTTGGTAAACTGAAGGCGGGAGGATCGTCACCTTGACCCTTCGAAATTTCTTCAGACATAGTAAAGAAATCTTTCAAACCCTACAAAAAACGAAAAATAATTATAAAATCTTGCGTATGTGGATTTATTGCTGTAGAGGACATGTGGAGGAAGCGTGACCGTTGGATGGCATCATCCAACGGTCAGGATTGATTGGGAGAGATCGTAGAACGGGCGGAAAAAAGATTAAATCCGAACCGTCGATTGTGGGGAGATCGACGGTCGAGATTGAACGAGGAGGCAGAAAAGGAGAATGAATCTGAGCTGTCGATCGCGCAGAGATTGACAGTCGGGAGCGGAGGTGGAAAGTCAAACGAAGGGAATCTAGGCGATGGACTTTGGACCGTCGATCTGCAGATCAGATCGACGACGGAGATGCTGTTGCCGTTGTACGGTAGCCTGGTTAATGCGTGTGCATCTTGGGCGAGCAATCACCGTTGGATGAGCGGGTTTAGATCGGACGGCACGCAACAATATCGCGCGGGGTCCACGTTCGAACGTTAACGCGCGATGGACGGTGGTTTTGTGAGCAGTGCTCGGCTCACGTGGCGGGTGGCGTATGGAATCGCTGCGATTTGGGAAAAACAGCCTTTCACCCAAAGGCGGTGCGATGAATACCGCGCTGTTTTGGGCAATGGTTAGTGGAATGCGGGGACCACCGGGAGACGGCCTTCGCACCGTCCAATCTGTGGATTGGAACGACGGTGTAGATTTATTGGGAAATCACACCGATGGAAATCTTGACAAAAATAAAATAAAACCTGAAAATTGCAAATAACAAAGTTTTTTATATTTTTGGTGGGGAAATATTATTTGAAACGGACAAGCGCCCGACTGGCTCAGCGCTTGGTTCTGGCGCCAGGGCGTATGGGCGGAAAGGGTCAGAGACTCAGCCCGAGGGGGCTTGAGTCCAATACATAGAAAATCTGCATTTTAATGGTTTTTCAAGAATTTTCGAAGGAATTTGGGGAATCCGATAAGGCTAAGAAGGGGTCTTAGAACCTTATCACGGATTTTTATGAAGTGGAAAGGGGAGAAAAAAAAATGAGGGATTTTCATGGGAAATGGGGGAACAAAAAATGAGGTTAGTCTTGGAAGAGGAGGAAAAGGGAAAAAGGGGTTTGCAGCAGCATTTTTCCTTGGAAATCAGTAGGATTTCAGAGTCTTTTAGAATGTAAACAACAGTGTATGATCTGGACAGAGGCATGAGGCCTTTAAGAGTCTTTAAGAGCCAACAATTTTTAGTAATGAAAATTGTTCCTTGAAGGCTCAAAACATATTTTAGCCACCTTTTGGTATAATCAAATTTTACAAGTGGCTAACAGTGGCTCCACTTGGGGATGATGCCTTCTTGAAGGCATCAAGAACTTCAGACTTGCATTCTCTGGGATGCTGATCAGATTGCCTCATCTATTATGTTCTTTGGGAGGCTGACCTGTGCTTGATCCATTGGACTGCTCTTCCTTTATTGAGATAATCTTCTTTGAAACATATTGACAGCTATGAAAGCAATGGACCTTCATCAATACAAACTTTCTACCTACCCAATCCTACTGATCTAACATTTTTTCTTCATAAGAGTGCACTTGGATTGGCAAACTCTTTTCACAACATTTTATTCTTTTGAAAGTAGGAAATCTAATCTATTTCTACTCCTTATTTCTCCATGGACTTAGATTAAACAGTTGAGCCCATTTGATTTTCTACCTAATCTATTGTCTGCTGGGATTAAGCTGGCCGACAAACTTTATTCTCTAAATTCTAAAATAGAAATTTAAAAGCAGTCAAGTCAGGATTGAACAGTCTAACTTGATGCTGGTCTATGGCATAAAGACAAGCTGCACATAGATATTTATTTTTCAGGAATTTAAATCAAAATGGAAGGCTTAAGAACTGAAAGTTTCTCATCATGGCCTTCTCTTTTCTTCACAGCTCTGTTTTGACTATTGTTCGAGCTGTCACTTCTTTGTTTCTCTGGCTCAAATTTTGAGCTAATTAGAACCATATTTACCTCTTTTTGACTCAGAAAATAAAACAAGTTTGAGTCATCTCTCTTTGGAAACTTAGGTTCAGATTTTGAATTTGTTTGAACCTTTAATTTCTATCCTAATCTAACTACTGATAAGCCAAGATTAAATGGTTTGGAAAATCGAATTCACTATCCTATCAGCAGAAAATTTAAAGCTAATTAGTCAAGTTTAGGCTGTTTGACTAACTAGAAGTGTGTTCTTAAGGAGTGGCATTTAAGCTTGCACACTTTCAGATTTGTTTCTCTTTTTTGGTATGGGGCTATACCTTTCTTGTTTTGACAATCCGCCCTCTTTTCTTTCTTTCTTTGTTTTTGTATTTTTGACTTTTCATAACTTTGAATGCAATGGTGGGTGAAATATTCATAATGGAAAAAGATAAAAAGCCTTCACAACATAATATGGATCAAGAGAAGTAATGCTTAAGCATCCTCCCATTGACAGGACCCCCAAACAATTCTGCTCTGTTCAACTCCTGCAAGAAAAATGCATTGTTACCAGTAGCTGAATGAATAGAGTAAGGGCCAAGCCATAAATTGTCAAATTTCCCATGCTTGCCCTTTTCTTCCCTCCTTGAGTCCCACTTTAAAACTTTGTCCCCAATTTTGAAATTGTCGGCCTTTGTTCTTCTGTCAAAAAGCTTTTTAATGCTGATCTGCTTATGCAATGCTTTGTTATACACTTCCTCTCTGGTTTGCTGAAGATGAATGGTCTGATTTATTCTTCTGGTCATGTCATTTTCTTCAGTTTGCCACTCTTGAATTAAGTTCATTACTGGTACACCGAGGCAGTTTGGAAAAATTGTATCAGTACCATACACAAGCTGAAAAGGTGACATGCCAATGGATTTCTTCAAAGTTAATTTGTCAGCCCAAAGTGCATGAACCATCTTTGTGTGCCAAGACTTTTTATTGTCCTCCAACAGTTTCTCGATTATGTTCACTAAACTCTTGTTTGAAGATTCTGCAAGTTCATTACCTTGAGGGTAATAGGCCGTGGAATGCCCCAATGTTATCTGATATCTGTGACAGAACTCAACCATTCTCTTTGTTCCAAATGCTGTTGCATTATCAGTGATAATCTTGGTAGGACATCCAAATCTGGAGAGAACAATAGTCTCCATAAATTTTATGATAACAGAATCATTGGCCTGCCTACAAGGTATGGCTTCTATCCACTTAGTGAAATAGTCTGTGGCAGTGAGAATCCATCTATGCTGGGAAGAAGATGGGGGGTGAATTTCACCTATGAAGTCAAGTCCCCACTATTGAAAAGGAGCTTCAACAGTGATTGGATGCAGAGGCAGGGGTAGCAGCTTTCTTTTGCCTTCAAAGAGTTGGCACTTATGGCAGGTGGTGATCATCTTGTGTATATCATGAAAAAGAGTAGGCCAATAGAAAATAGCCCTCAGAATTTTGTTGGCTGTTGTCTTCCAGTACAAATGACCTCCACACTCTCCTTCATGGAACTGGTATTTAACCTTCTCTGCATCAAACTCAGGCAAACATTTAAGCAATAGACCACTTGCATTTTTCCAATAAAGACATTTATCAATAATGCAATAGTTTGCAGCTTTTAACTTTAGGAACCTTGCCTTTGTTTTTGATAAACCAGGAGGGGTATTCAGATTAAGCAAAACATAAATAATATCAGCATACCAAGGAGAATTCATAAAATGGTCTTCAACAATGGGAGTTGAGAATTATTCTTGTTCATCCAAAGCATTAATCATATTAATATCAAGAACTTCAAAATTTGATTCAACCATTAATCTAACAAGATAGCAGCCTTTGATGAGTTTAGTGGGTTTTATCTCTAAATCATATTCAAGGATAACAACAATCCACTTACCTCTCTTACCCATCTAGGTCACATTGTTGAATGTCTTTAACATTTGAATTAGGACTCAAGGCAATAGTGTGAATAGGATGCACCTTTCAGTCTTTTCAAAGCTTTAACCAAAGCAAAAGCTTTCTTCTCCATAATGTTATACTTCAAAGGGGCATCCCTCAATGCCTTGCTAAAGAATGCAATAGGCTGCTCTTGTCCTTGTGGATTTTTCTGTAAGAGGACAACAACTATGGTATGTTCTGATGCAAATGAAAAAATATAAAAATCTTTTGAAAAATCAGGACTTATCAGAACCGGTGTTTTGGTTAATGCTTGCTTCACCAGCTCAAAGGACTTCTTTGCTTCCAAGGTCCATTTTAGCCCCTGCTCCCTTTTTAGCATATTTGTGATATTCCTAAGGAGCTCATCCAAGTTGGGGATGAACCTTCTCAAAAATTTAATCTTTCCAATGAAATATTGCAACTATTTGATGTTCCGAGGATGAGAGATTTGCAATATGGCCTCAATCTTCTTTGGATCTATCTTAATACCCTCCTGAGAAATAATGTGCCCAAGAAGTTTACCTTCTTGGAGACCAAATAGTGTCTTCTTAGGGTTTAAAGATATCTCAAACTTTCTGCATTTCTTGAAAACTTTTCTTAAGTGTTCTAAGTGCTTTTTATCTGTTTTTGAAAACACAGTGACATCATCATGGTATATAATGATGAAAAAGCCCAGTTCCTCCGAGAATGCTATGTCCATGGCTCTCTGAAAGGTTGCTCCAACATTCATTAGACTAAAAGGCATTTTCACATACATGAAAGTGCCCCATGGTGTAGTAAAGGCTATCTTTAATTGATCAGCAGGGTGAACTAAGATTTTATTGTACCCTAAATAGCCATCCAGCGAAGAAATTCTTCTAGACCCTACCACCCTTTGTAAAATATGATCCATCTTGGGTAAAGGGTAGTTGTCCTTTAATGAAGCTTTGTTCAAGTCTCTAAAGTCTATACAAAGCCTGATTTCTCCAGTCTTCTTCCTAACTGACACCAGATTAGATACCCACTCAGAATATCTAATAGAGACAATAATACCAGCATTGTACATTTTCATGATCTCTTTCTGAACCAAAGGCAACTGAACAAGGTTTATTCTGCGCAGTTTCTGTATGAATGGTTTTTGGTTTTCTTTGAGGGAAATTTTGTGCGGTATTATTTCAGTGTCATAGGATTTAAGATCTTCGTAACTCACGCAAAAACATTAGAAAACTCTTTGAACAGCTCCATGTATCTGAGTTTAATGTGAGCTGGTAAAGTTTAGACAGTTTAATCATTTTCGGTTTTTCCTCACTGCCTATATTGCATTCCTCCACTTCAGTCTCTACAGGTTCCAGTTTAGGCTTTTTGGCCACATCATTAAAATCAAACAACTCTTCCAACAGTGTTAGACCACTTGGCAAACTTTCATCTTTAGAGTGCAGAGTTCCTAACTCTTCTGTTTCAGAGCCTGCATTCATTTCTGCTTCGTTTTCAGGTTTGCTCGATAACAGGTTTATATTAGCAGGTTCAGGAGACGGTTCTTATTTATCAAGAAATTTTTTTTCCTTGCAATCTGTTTCATAGTCTGAGTCCGAACCTTTTAGGTCGAAATCATTTCTGAATTGCATGAAGTCTTCTATTTGTTTGTCATTGTCAAACACCTGCCAATATTTCTCATTATCAGGTAGAGATGGTCTAAATTTTATCTGAGTTGTGCAGTCTTTAGTGTTATATGGCGTTAAGCATGTTCTAGCTGCAAAGGCTAAATTATGGGCGACAATATTTCTTTTTCTTGAGACAAAAATTAATTTGGACTCCTCGAATGTTTTTAAAAGGTCCATGACATCGTTTTGGTAGGCTCGAAGTCTGGGATGATTTGCATTATACTCCCCATTGACTTGCCTAATGACTAACTTAGAATCCCCATACACATTGATTCTTTTGGCTCTTAACTTCTTCAACAAATGCAAGCCTAAAAGAAGGGATTCATATTCTGCTATGTTATTGGAACACTGAAAATTTAATTTGCAGGAAATGCTTTCTGTGTGGTTGTTTTCAGTGTTGGTGAGCCAGACACCTGCACCAGTATTTTTTCTAGTGCATGACCCATCAAAATACATACTCCACAGAGGACTGTCTTTGATTTTGTCTCGGTTACTGTCCTCTTCAACTATCATGCTTTCTGATTGTTGTTGAATATCAACACTTGGTTGAATTTGTTTGAACTCCTCATGTTTTTCATTGAGTAGAGGATTTTTCTCTTGATTGTCCAGGTTTAAGATCAATGGATTCATGATTTGTAACTCAAGACCTGTGTTTGGTTTGCTAATGTTTTCAAGAACATCAAACTATTTATACACTTCTGCATTGTATTTCTCTTCCTCCCTATCGGCCATTAATTCTGTTAAAGAGACTTGTTCACTGAATGTTTCATCATTAAAAATAATGAAAGAATCAAGGCTGGTATTAACCGAATACAAAGGAGAGTTTTGAGGTCTGTCTTGGCTTGTGACTGTGTACTGCATATGAGACTCCTTGTAAAGTCTTCTATTCTGATTGAATACAGGGATAGTTGCATAGGTCATGTCCATTTGCATAGTCCCTTGTAACTTAGCCCCCCAAGATCTTGATAATAACATTCCATACTTTGGGGGCACATCAGCGACAACGATATCCATTACTAAGCATTTGGCTGGAATTTGGGCTAAGTTAACACAGAGGTCTTTGATCAATCCTAAACATTTTACTCTGCTGGAATCAAAGGAGTAAAGGTCTTTGTAAGGTCTGGTGATTTCTAGACCCAGGGTCTCCATTACAGCTTTTGGCATTAAATTATGAGAAGCCCCGAAATCATGCATAGCATTGTGAAATTTTTTGTCATGAACGTTTAAACTCACGTAGAAAGGAGGAACAGGTCCCTCTTGATATCTACCTTCAATCTTAGGACCAAAAATCAACTCTGGTTGGTCATCATTAAGATTGACAGTATCCTCATTTTCTTCTATTTTTAAAGCCTTCAAAATTTGGGTTCTATATACATGTTGGGCAGCTAACTCGGTGAGGGGGACAAAGATTTTAATCTTTGAAATTTCCTACTCCAGGCTGAAAGGGATTTGACCCTTTGAAGAACTTGTTTCAGCCTTATTAGCTGTCATTCTATCAGCAACATCAGCTTGCTGATTTGTTTTATTTATACTTGACAAAATTGTTTTAACAGGAGTACTAGCTAAAGTGTTAGTACTACTAAGGTCTGCACTCTGTTTTTCGTTATTTTGAGTGCCTTTCTCTTCATCATTATCAGAATTTGCGGTCACTGTTTTGACCTTCTTTTTGACAATTTTAGGCTTAGTTGCAGTGCTGTTTTGTGAGGATTTGTCAGAGGTTTTAGTGTTGGGGGCTTGTTGACTAGTTTTGCTTCTAAGGTCATATTCTCTTTGAGACTCTATGATGACATTTTCCATGTCTTGAAAATAATTTCCATTATCATCTCTTTTGTCATCATAAGGTGTATAAAGACCTTGTTTTCTATCATAATGAACTTCCAGGTCATCATCCCCTACCCCAAACATGTTGATATCCTCTTCCTCTTTTATGTCTTCTGTTTCTTCAACCTCACTTACATAATTTTGATGAAAGGGAGGAGTGATTTGCTGATCATCTTCCCTAGGTCTGTTTGGAGGTTGGTTCCTTCTAGAATTCTGATTCTGGTTCGGGTTTCTATTTTGAGGAGCAGTTTGGTTTTGGCTAGCTTGCGCTCTCTCAAGGATGCTCATTTTCTTCATCATTTCCTCCATCATTCTCTCCATCTTTGAATTGGAAGTAGAAGGGGTGGATTCCTCTCTGAAAGATACTCTCTTTTCAGTTTTCATTCTCGCTCTCTTCTCCATCAAGTTGACTTCCACAGAAAGAGCACCCATTTGCATCTCTTCAAGAGTTGCAAAATATCTTTCTCTTAGCTGATAGGTCATGTCAGAGTCAAACCCCTCAGGAAACTTGTTTAAAGCTGAGCCCTGTGGAGGTTTTAGTTCTGGGGGAAGTGCATTATAGATACTTTTGAATCTAGTATAATAAGCCTGTACACTTTCCCCAATGTTTCTATGGAGGTTCTTGTAATCAGAAAGGACTTGGAGAGGATTTTTCTTTACTTCCCATTTGTTTAAGAATGTTTGATGGAAGGCTTGGAGATCATTGATACTATGGGGGGGTTAAGCTTTTAAACCATTTCCTTGCTTCTCCACCCAGACTTTGAGAAAATAATCTAAGTTTGACAGAATCATCATCAATCTCATTTTTGTCAATGTAGTCATTCATCTTATCCACATGTTGCGATGCAGTTGTAGCATTGCTAGCATCATATAATGGAATTTTGGACTGATAGTCCTGTGGAAGATTAACTAATGGTGCAAGAAGGACTAAGGGAGCATACCATGTTGCCATGATATGTGGTGGAGGTGGATTTACAAAAGGTGGATTAACAAAATGGAAAGTGGGTTGGAGCGGAGTGGTTTGGACAGTGGACATAGGGTGAGCAGCAGTGGATGGTACAGCAGATTGCTGAGCTAATCTTGGATGAGAGACACCTAGATTGTGAAGGAAGTGTAAATCAGGAGGTGTTGTTTCTTTGCTACCAGGATGTTCACTTGTTTCAGGAGAAGAAAGTGAAAACCCATAATCTAACTGACCCAAATCACCAAGGGACCTAGTTCTAAATGGATTTACTAAGTCGACTTGTGATTGTCGTAGAGCCGAAGGATTTTCGGGAACTCACTTAGCCCTCAAGGGTGATAAGAAAACAATTGATAATTTGGTCCTAGGAGACTTCCTAAGAATACTTTCTGGGTTATCAACTATCTCAGGTGGATCAGGGTCAGGATGGGCTCTAGTGTGAATCTTCCTAGGAGCCACTATGCTGTGTTTTTCAAACCCAAATAAACAGGAAAAGTTCAACAAGGTATGACAATCTTTGAGAGGTTAACTAATCTGTTTACATGAATTTTAATCCTACGGTCCTTTAACTGAGTTTAAAAGATATTATGATGATGAGGGTTCTTCCCAGTGGAGTCTTCAGGTCTGTTCAGGATTGTGGAGTCGCCAAGTGGAAGGTTTAGGGTGTTTCTAGGAGGTACACTGTCCACCACAGTGTTTATGAAATATCCCTTTTAAGGATATCCCAAAACACAACAAACTCTAACCAGAGATCGAGTGGGAGGGCATTTACCAGATATTTCACCTCTGAAAGAGGATGAGATCCGGAGGCTACCTGGCCCTTTCCAGACTCTATCTAAGAGTATAGGGTAAAACATGACAAAAGGTAAGTGAAATGGAAGGGTAAGTGTTTTAATACCAATCTGAAATATTTTTTTTGATTTTTCTGAGTTATTTTTCGGTTATGTGGTCTTAAAGAATACCCTAACTCTGTTTCAAAACTTAGCTACGGTTATGAGACAAAGATAGTTCACTCTTATGGCTAAGCCAGCTGATCTTTCAAGGTTAGATAAAGTCTTATGAGAATCCTAAGGTTTACCTAGTTTGTCACTGATTCAAACAAGTTTCATCATGATTACCATTTCTTGGTAGTGCTTGAAAATGTTGCTTTTTCTCTCAAAGTTTTATGAAGATTTTTAAGGGAAGTTCCCCAGTGGAGTCACCAGAAATGTCAGGAATTTGTAATCAGCAAGATTGGCAAATTCCGATCACAGAAGCAACATCGTTTCAACCAGCTTTGGGATTCTAGGATCTAGCCCTCTTGAATCCGGAGAGGGATCTCTCCAATAAGTGCAAAGATGGATTTGTCTTTTTAGTTTGGGGTAATAATACTAGGCTAGTTATGAAGGCCAAGGGTTTGTTTTGTTTTTGCATGGTTGAGCATGATTATTATTTGAGGGGAAAGTTCTTACTGCAAAGATTTTCAAAGGTGTGAAGTTGCAAGTGAATAGAACAGCTTTGGCTAAAAGATAGATATAACGTTGGTTTTTAATCCATTGGGCTATGGAGTCATATCTGGGCTTTAATTGAGCAACAACATCAAGAGTGATCCAAGGGGCAAGTCATCTATACCACAAGATTATTGAGATTAGAATGATGGGATGAAAACAATAAAGTGTTGGAGGGGTGGAAACTGATAATAATTTCACAAAGGATTTATAGTCAGTGCAAACAAGAAAAGCCTCTTAAGTAACTGTTTAAAACCAACCAAGTGCAGGGCTAACCATAAAATTCTTAGGCAAGTTTGTATTAAAGCAGCTTAATTGACAGGCAATCCAGTAATCCACATAATTTCTTTCAGAAAGTATGAAAACACATAAGAAGAACAAAGTGTAACCTAAGATCAGATAAGGTACTTTTAAACCTAGTCTGCTTTCAGTCAACACCAAGGGAAACCTTCAGAATTTGCCTTTAGAGAATAGAAACTAGGAATTAGGGCAAACCATATCTTCTCTAGTCTAACTTTAATAAGCAAATGATGAAAATAGCTTTCAAGAACAATGTTTAAAGCAAACAGTAAGACGAGGGGATGCCAACATTCCTAACTGCTTAAACTGTATTGAATCATTCTTAAATAAACGGATTTGAGGAAAACATTGAGATAAAGATTTTCAGTCAGAGAAGGTTACTGATATACAGTAGGTCCTAACTCTGTACATGCTGTTCTTTATAAGAGAAAGTGAACAATATGACATACAAAGAAGGAAAAAAATAGTAACAAAGAAAGGGGCACTTCACCAGCAATATAGACCAGGATCCCAAGAAACAACTTGTTATTGATGTCAAACCAGTTACAGTCTTCAAGTCCAATGTTTCAGTTCAGCAATCATCTTCACTACTCAGCCTAAATAATCTATCACAAGTAGAGCTCCAAGGGCCAATGAACACTATTTACAATCAGGAGTTTCAACTCAAATGTATTTCAAAGTTCTGCAACCAACTCAACCAACACCTCTCTCATCTTCTACTGAAGTATTTATAGAAGGATGAGGAGGTGAGATCTGATAAAAGATCTCAAATACTAATTAATACAGACTTAAATGTCTTCTTGGCCTTTGAGGGGCTCAATGAAGAAGAGTATAGGTGTTTTATTGTATTAATTGATTTACACTTATGAATTAAGCTCAGTGAGAGCTTTTGTTGACCTTTGAGGCTCTGTGTGATGCTAGGGTTACTCTGCAGATATCTTTTGCATGAAGTTTCCTTGTAGAAGTAACTTTCTGGCTGCGCTGAGGCGAAAAACTTCATTTGATCAATAACTTCAGCCTTTGATCGAGTACTTTGAGAAACAGGTGGCCCTGTGGTAGCTGAGGAATCAATTTGCCTTAAATGTGGTGGTGGAGGCTTTTTGTATGATGAAACGCTTTAAGATTTTCTTCTTTAACTGTATTCTTAATTGGGGATTAGGCTTTTGATAAACCGTCTTAGCCGTGATCCCCGCAAAACTGTCTCTAAGCCTCTGTTCTGATACATTTCGGTCTTCGGCACTGATACTCTTTGACTGTGCCCGATTCTTGGTTTTCTTGCTGTTGTGCAGGGCTGCACAGGGTTTATAAGACATCTGCGCTCGATAAAACACGATGAAACGTGAAATTAAAACCCTGCAGTTGATTTTCTTTGGTAAACTGAAGACGAGAGGATCGTCACCCTGACCCTTCGAAATTTCTTCAGACATAGTAAAGAAATCATTCAAACCCTGCAAAAAACGAAAAACAATTATAAAATCCTGCGTATGTGGATTTATTGCTGCAGAGGACATGTGGAGGAAGCATGACCATTGGATGGCATCATCCAATGGTTAGGATTGATCGGGAGAGATCGTAGAATGGGCGGAAAAAAGATTAAATCCGAACCGTCGATCGCACAGAGATCGACGGTCGAGATTGAACGAGGAGGTAGAAAAGGAGAATGAATCCGAGTCGTTGATCGCGCAGAGATTGACGGTCGGGAGCGGAGGTGGAAAGTCAAACAGAGGGAATCCGGGCGATGGAATTTGGACTGTCGATCTGCAGATCAGATCGACGATGGAGACGCTGTTGCCGCTGTACGGTAGCCTGGTTATTGCGTGTACGTCTTGGGCGAGCGATCATCGTTGGATGAGCGGGTTTAGATCGGACGACATGCAACAATATCGTGCGGGGTCCACGTCCGAACGTTAACGCGATGGACGGCGGTTTTGTGAACAGTGCTCGGGACACGTGGCGGGCGGTGTATGGAATCGCTACGATTTGGGAAAAACAGCCTTCCGCCCAAAGGCGGTGTGATGAATACCGCGCGGTTTTGGGCAATGGTTAGTGGAATGTGGGGACCACCGAGAGACGGCCTCCGCACCGTTCGATCTGTGGATTGGATCGACGGTGTAGATTTATTGGGAAATCACACCGACGGAAATCTTGACAAAATTAAAATAAAACCCGAAAATTGCAAATAACAAAGTTTTTTATATTTTCGGTGGGGAAATATTATTTGAAACAAACAAGCGCCTGACTGGCTCAGCGCTTGGTTCTGGCGCTAGGGTGTATGGGCGGAAAGGGTCAGAGACTCAGCCCGAGGGGGTTTGAGTCCAATACATAGAAAATCTGCATTTTAATGGTTTTTCAAGAATTTTCAAAGGAATTTGGGGATTCCGATAAGGCTAAGAAGGGGTCTTAGAACCTTATCACGGATTTTTATGAAGTTGAAAGGGGAGAAAAAAAATGAGGGATTTTCATGGGAAATGGGGGAACAGAAAATGAGGTCAGTCTTGGAAGAGGAGGAAAAGGGAAAAAGGGGTTTGCAACAGCATTTGGCCTTGGAAATCAGCAGGATTTCAGAGTCTTTTAGAATGTAAACAACAGTGTATGATCTGGACAGAGGCATGAGGCCTTTAAGAGTCTTTAAGAGCCAACAATTTTTAGTAATGAAAATTGTTCCTTGAAGGCTCAAAACAGATTTTAGCCACCTTTTGGTATAATCAAATTTTACAGGTGGCTAACACCGCCCTCCAGATTATGGATCTTGGAGGGTCCTCATTGAATATTTTCAGGTTCTATTTGTTCCAACCTCTAGCATATTTACTCGTCCAGAGGTTTGCCCAAGGTTCTGACTTGTTTGTGATCCATCGCCACCAAAATTTTGACCCAATCACCTCATTACTTACTTCCAGGTCCTTGAGCCCCAAACCTCCCGCTTCCTTGGGGAGAAAAATTATATTACAGTCAACCAGGATCCATTTCTGCTTGTTCTCAATGCTGCCCCAGAGGATATTTCTCTGGATGGCCCTTATTTTCTTAAGCACTAATTTAGGGGCAGCTAGGACCGAGAAGAGGTACATAGGCATGGCCTAAAGCACAAACTTCACCAGAGTTAGTCTGCTAGGAAGGTTTAATGCTCGATGGGTCCATTTATTCAGTTTGGTTGTCAGCTTGTCTAAGAGTTATTTCCAAGTGATCTGTCTAGCCTTAGAGTCCAGCAATAGGGCCCCCAAATAATTATAAGGGAGGGAGCCTTCCAAGAAGCCCATGATTCTGATAATGTTTCTTTGTGTTATCAGAGGAGTATTGAAGAAGAATATTTGTGATTTCCCTTCATTTACCTCTAGGCCGCTCACTCTTTTGAATACCTCTAGGATTTCTTTTAAGCCTCTACCCTCTTTCACATTTTCCTGGACCATCAACTTCATATCATCCACGAACTGTTGGTGAGTATGGTGGGTTTCCCCCTCATGTAGCCCAAGGCCTCAGATCCTCCCATCCTCTTGACTAGCCTTCAACGCTCTTCCCAGCCCTTTCGCCATCAATATGAAGAGAAAAGGGGACAAAGGATCCCTTTACCTGATGCCCCTTATTGCCTGGAAAGTATTGGAAGGAGAAAAATTAACCAGAATAGAGTAAAAAGTTGAGGAGACCAGGTTAAGAACCCATTTAACCCAATCATGGTAAAACCCGAAAGCTTTTAGCATCTGCCTTATATATTTCCAGCTCAGTTTGTCATAGGCTTTGGCCAAATCAAGTTTTATCATCATCCCCAGCTTCCTAGAGTTCTTCAGGGAGTGGATCATCTCATGGGTAACGATGATGCCATCCAAAATATGTCTCCCCTCCACAAACCCAACTTGTTCAGAGGAGATAAGTTTGGGGAGCAGGTGTTTTAATCTATTTGCGATTACTTTCATGATAAATTTGTAGGTGACATTACATAATGCATTTGGCTTGAACTTACTAGGTTATTCCACTCCATGCTCTTTTGGAATAAGGGTGAGGAAAGTTGAGTTGAAGGCCTTCACAATCCTTCTCGTTTTCTGAGAGTCATCTACTATGTCCCATAATTCCTCCTTCACTAATTCCCAGTAGCTTTGAAATAATATGGCCGTGAACCCATCGGGGCCCGGGGCTTTCCCTCCTTCCATCTGTTTGACTGCTTCCTCCACCTCGGCCATTTCAATTCTACGCATCAGCATCTTGTTATTCTCCGCCAACACCAGACTTGGTATGTTTGCGGTTATATTATCTATATCAGGTCCTATGTCTACCTCTGTCTCATGAAGCAACCCTGGGAATAAGTGGTTTAGGATCAACTCTAGATATTCTTGGGTTTCCACATATTGGCCATTGGAAATTTTAATTTGGCTATGCGGTTTCCTTGACGGTGTTGTATTGTAGCTCTGTGGAAGAACCTGGCATTCCTTTCCCCCTCCCCGAGCCAAAGGTTTTTAGATTTCTACTGCCACATAATCTCCTCCTGATTTTCATGCTGGGAAAGCTCCAACAAGAGTCTAGATATATTTTCCTTCTCCTCATCACTGTAGCCTCCATGCATCATCTGTTTCTGCAGGTCCTCAATCTGTCCTTCTAGTATTTGTTTCTCCTCTTGGATATTTCCAAAGGATTCCTTATTCCATCTCCTCATTCGTTCTTTTTATGAATTTGAGTTTTTGTTGTAGACAATAAATTTTAGAGCTCGAGGGGGCCTCAAATCCCCCCCACCACTCCCTAAGAAGACTGTAGAAATCATAATATCTCAAACCAAAAAGGCCATTTAATATTCTCACCTAACCGATGCTAGATCAGATAAACCGGCTAGTTGTCCGACCCTGTTGCTGGGAGGACTATGGCCACAATCTCTCCACCCTCCATCAAAATAGATTCTGACACAACAAACCGATCTAGCCAAGAGGCAATGTGATGGGAGCCTACACGTTTTTTTTTGTGAGGTGAATAGGTTGTTGGTCGTCTTCACATACATCAAGTGCATTTCTTCAATAACTTCATTAAATCGTTCACTCATGCTACTGAGGGTCCTGATTCCCCCCTTCTTCTCCCCTAGATTCCCGATCAGGTTGAAGTCCCCGCATAACGCCCAGTTCTTGTCCCCCACCTAATGCCTAAGATTTCAAATACCTTCTAAAAATTTCAGTTTCAAGGCCATTTGAAAAGGCCCATAGATGTTTGACATCACCCCCTGGACAGAGGTGCTAAGGACATGAAAGTGGGTAGAGAGGGCGTGAAGAAAAACCACAAAGTTCGAGAGGCTTAGCACCGATGGGTTCCACAAAAAGCCCTCCGACCATTCCCATCGCGTCCACTGCCATCACCTCCGATCCTTTCCAGATGTGTCGGCCTATCTTCTTGAGTTCTTCATTACTGTACTTTGCTTCTTCGAGAAAGAGAATCAGAGGTTTCTCCACTTATATTTTCCTTTTTATCATTATTTTTTTGAGTTGACTGCTACAACCTCTTACATTCCAAGATAAAACTTTCATGAGGGATATTTTGATATAGCAAGAAAGGCGTCCTCAATAGTTGGATATTGCCCTGATGCTACCAGTTTACCCCCGCTTCTTGGATCCTCTAGGCATTGCTGCGTCTCCCTCGTATTTTTCCTTGAGAGACCTTTAAGGATTTTGAAACCACTCTTAATGTCTTCGTGCTCTTATATTTAATGATAGCCTCTCTTAAGAGTGTAACTTGTTGGAAAGGTATGTACCCTGATTTTGTGTCAGCACAAGCTTGCTCGATCCCATCTAGGTATAACTCCCCTATATCCATATCCTCTAGTTCCTCCCCTTTCCTTTCGTTCCCCTGGGTCATCTCCTCTTCGATCTCCAGATGAGATGCCTTCGGTTTTGTGCCATCCCTTCCTTGCTCCTTATTAGTCAACTAAACGCCCACCTTATCACTGGTCCCTTCCTTACTGACCTTTTTCAAAGCCTCAAACTTATTATGGGTCTCTGGTTTCTTATGCACTTCTGGTCTAGGGTTTCTCTTTTATTGTCTTTTTCTATTGACAACCTTGTCGAATCCTTCTGCATCGTTCTCCCAATTATTGTTCTTGGTTGTTGCATGAAGGGAGTTCAGAGGGCATTCACGAAACAAGTGGCCATGTTCGTGGCACCGCCTGCATCTAAATGGGATTTGCTTGTAGTCTATTGCTTGGAACCAGTCCTTGTCATTCCAGGTCAGGTTCACTCCTTCCGGTAGTTCCTTCAAGATATCTAGGTAAACAAAAATGCGAGCATAGGATACATACCTCATGTTAGAATATTATATATTATAGAGCAATGCAACACATAAAATATGCAGAAAATACCAGCACACAAAACACAGAAAACTAGAGAGACACAGATATACATGGTTCACCCAGTTTGGGCTACGTCCACCCCAAACAGCCAGTCCTTCCTTTCTATTATCCAGCAAAATGAAGAGACACAACCTACAGGAGATCCGCTGTAATATCTTATGTTCTCTCTCACAGTCTCCCTATCTGTTTCTCGCTCTGAGAATACACATACAATACACAGCCGCAATACAATACCCTCATACAAGTGAGGGGTTTTCCTTCTAGGGCAAAAAACCATAGACTAAACATAACTTCTACCGTCAGATCATTCGCCTAATGAGCGGCCCAGATTGACTAGAAATTACTGTACTTTTACAAGGCAATTTTACATCTGTTTTTAGCTTCGAGGGCGCTGCCCTCAAAACCCCCTGCCAGTGGGGGGCTCTATAAAGTTGTAGCCACCCCCTGGACCCCCCAGGCATCGTTTAACTACGGGCGACATTGCCACCCCATTAAGGTACAGGGGTCCAACGTTGTGATACAAAATAAACAAGATAATCAGGGTCCACACCCAACACCTCATTTTCTTGGTCTGCTCAGCCACCTTGATGAAGGACACCAAGGCATTACCTATATCTCCTATAATCTCAGGATGCAATAATTCTGTTGGGAGGGAGTAAAGTCTCAGCCATATCGGGGCCATTGAGAGATCTGCCTTTTCTGGGTTGAATCACTCCTTCCACTGGGTTAAATACAACCCTGTTGAGTTGTAGAAATACGATCCTCCATCGAACACCATGTTTTTGTCTTTCAGGTTAAAAAATATTATCGTGAAGAAGCCCTTATCCCCTAACTACAGGTCATATTTCATTTTGGTTTCCAAGTCATATTGATCCACCATATGAGGGTTTTTTCCAGCGGCATTATACCGAAAAATTTTCCTATCAGGGCATGGTCTTTCATATACTGGATATGAGGTCCCATGATATCAGATTTGATGTGCACCTGGGTAATCTCCTTTGTCTTAGGTAGGCATTGGCCATGGTGCTTGGCCTCCTTTTTTTTCCCTCGCTGATCATGTTCTCTGGATCCTTCTCTTTCTTGGACCCCCCTCCAATCCCCGAGTCCTTTGATTCCGCTGTCGGGTGCTCCATCTCCAAGGGGCCCGTTGAGGGACCCCCCTCAACTTCCATACTTCCTACCATCATTCCGGGCCTCGCAGACCCTGAGGCGCTGCCTCCTTCCCCTGCCACTGCTTGCAACCTCCTGCCTCAATTCGTTGTTACCTAGGGTTTCCTCTGCATCTGATCCATCTAGAAAACACACTTATTCGACTAAAAAAGTTCAATACCAAAGTAAATATTCATGTTTAACTTCGATATAATGCATATTTTGATCTCATATGTACTATATTTCGGTTTTATTTCATTAGCGAATGTATAAATTGAAGCAATCAATAAATTCGATCTTTACAATTCTTAAGTGACACAACCGTGGGTCGCATTGTACGAACAAAAGAGGATGAAATGGGATAGTGATAGGAAAGAATTCAGACAGTTGAATGGTACAAGTGTGCCTTATCCTGATCATTTAAAAGAAAATATGCTAATTATATGCCCCAATAGTTGGGTTGACCAAGTCAGTGAGAAATACGGTGAATCGGTCATTACTCGTGTGCTGAAGAGGGTGCACTAAACGTAGGGATTGGGTGCACCCACTCGGTAATAATCTATTTATGTACATTTTAAACTTAATAATGCTCCTTTGAAATGTAACATCTATATTTCATATTTTAACAGTTGGGTTATTATAAGACACATGACACTATGACTTTTTAACTTTTTTTATAGGTGAATGTGTTCCCATCTATGTGGACATATGGACACGATTTTTGTACAGAAAATGCCAATGATGGACACATGACACAAGACCATGGAGTGGAAGTTGAGTTCGATCAATCTAGTCGAGCTAGCCACCATGATCAAAACCTAGTATGAGGGACGTTAGGTTACGTCAGAAAGATACAAGAGATCATTAAAATGGATTTATCTTCTTTCCAATGTGTTATTTTTAGGTGCAAGTGGTGGGAAACCTTTGATAGAAATAATGTAAAGGAAAATCGCGATAGTAGGTTGATATGTATCAAATCTAGAAAGATGTGGGATGAAGCTAAGGAGCCCTATGTTTTCCCCAAACACTACAACCAAGTGTTTTTTTACCCAGATGTGTTGGATAGGGATTGGTGGTTCGTATTGAGACATGACCCTAGACCAAAACATATTTTTGAGAACAATAGTGTTATCATGCCAAGCGAGCTGGAAGATAATCATGAGGGTGATCATGAGAACCAAGAGTGATATGGTACATGTGTTATTTCATCATTAATACTTTTTAATATGGGTTTTTATAAAGAAGAGGACTTAACCTTATAACAAAGATTTTTTTTTTCAAAACATTATAATATGTATTTTGAATTAATTGGTTTGCATTGTGCTAATGCTAACATCTTTTCACTTGATAATTTGCAATTATTTTGATCTCGAAAAAAATGGCGCACTGTATCAAGTTCTATTTTTTTATGTCAATTCCTAAAATAATACAACTACTTCACTGATTTAAATGTGTGTGAATTATAACTTCAAAATGTATAATGCTATTTTTGGTATGTAATATCATAATAAAATAATGATAATTCTAAACGTGAATTTATTTGCATTATTTTCTAACCTTTATTATGTTACAAAAAATCATATTATTCAAGATCAATTATTTTACAATTATTTATATTCATACAAATTTACAATTATAGTAATTAAACAATATTTACGGTATACATTTTACTTACGGTAGTTATCATTCAAAATTGACAATTAATTTACAAATTTACTAGTTTTAATAAAATTGAATGATGACATTACATACAATTACAATTACAATTTTACAATTTCACAATACAATTACAATTAAAATCACAATTTTGCAAATATTTTACATACAATTATGCTTAAAATTAGAATTATAATTACAATTTTCCATACAATTACAATTAAAATTTCAATTAGAATTACAATTAGAATTACAATTACAATAATTTCACAATACAATTACAATTACAATTTTACAAATATTTTACATACAAGTATAATTACAAATTTACAATTTCACATACAATTAAAATTAAAATTACAATTACACTTACAATTACAATTAGAATTACAATCACGAGGCATACAATTACAATTACATTTTTGGAATTTTACAAATTTACAAATTTTACAATTTTAATAAAATTGAATGATGACAATACATACAATTACAATTACAATTTTAGAATTTCACAGTACAATTACGTACAATTACAATTACAATTTTACAAATATTTTACATACAATTACAATTAAAATCAAAATTACAAGTACAATTAAAATTTTACAATTTTACATACAATTAAAATTAAAATTTCAATTACAATCACGGCATAATATTTAATAAATATTATGATTTAATACTAAAAATACACCACATGATCATGATAACCATCGTACAAACATTCTATTCTAAAATACACATTCAAATTCACTAACATCATCTAATCATCGTGATCGAGATCATCTAACAAAAGACAAGCATTGTATAACATCATCACAACACAAACATCAAATATACATCTCATGTTAAATAACTGTTATCACATACACATCTATTTGAAAGAACATTAAATGAACATATCTAACATGACCTAACAATATACACATCATGATGAACACCAACATGTAAATTAAGTACATTAACATGAACATAAAATACATGGACCACAGAAGATGCTTGTTGATCAAGATTGGATGCTGGCTGCTCATGATCTCTAACGCGAGGTGAAGGAGGAGGAGGTGGAGTACTAGAATGATGATCACTCCCCTCATGATCATGATCATCAGATGAGCTTCTCTGTCGTGTATCTCAATGACACATAACCCTCCTAGCCCATGCCAGTGATCTAGAAGCTCCAACAATATGACGCATGAGGGTCACCATATCAAGAGGCATGCCTCTCTAGAACTGTGTCAGCTTGGATCTCTCTGATCGTAGCCAGTAGGACTCCCTCATCAACTAGGAGTCAACACATTTGGTCACCCAAATCAATCCTAAATCGGGTGTCTGGCCTACGCCGCACCCTCGTGGGTATCTGCACCCGATAAGGAACAGGTTTGTCACCCTGATCCTTTGCCTCTGCCATCTCCTTGTCAACATCTACACCTTGATCATTCTGTGGGGGTGGAATCATGTCCCCAACGAATGTCCCAATATATACAAAATATATAGTACACAACAATAATTATAAAATTTCATTAAATAATTTAATAAAACAAGTTAAATAACGTGTTAGAATAAATATGATAATTATAATTAATTAATTAAGACAATAAAATGAAACTATATTAATTTAAAGAAAACACTAATATAACCTCTTGCATCTGGTGGCTTATCCTGTGTGAATAGGATGTTGGTACACCCTCGCTAATCCAAACCGATGTACGAAAATGGTACCATAACGAACGAGTGATCATCAAGACTAGCTAGCAACTCCAGTGCATCAGTAGATATCCTAGTGGGAAAGTCAGACTGGCCCCTCTTGGGCATCATCTGGCCTCGCATCTACATCTATACATGAAACATCGACCTATGAGGCTACCGAACAAAAATCATCTTTGTCTCTGGAAACCTCTCAAAAAATAAACAAAACAACTCTGAAGCAAAAGGGAAGGTAAACATCCCACGTGCCCGAGAACGACATCTATCTAATGCTATAAATAACTTCCGTAAAGAAATTGTAGACCATCTCACAATTCGTGGCATCTGGAATAAAGAATCAACATAAAATAAAAGCAGGGAACTAATGTGTTGGTCATCACTAGTATAGTTTGCAATGGTCGCCAGCATTAGTGAGAGGCACCTCACCTACTCTGCACCAAACGAAGCAATATGTAGCTGACCACTGGAAACCTAAAAATCTGCAGGAGAAACTATATCTTCCCTAACTTTATCTCTAGGAGTATGCTAACTGACTCCTTGTTGCATAGCCAGCAGGGACATCTGGGAACTGGGGAAAATCCTGCCCTCTCCTAGATAGGCTAGTAATAAAATATATGTCCTCCTCAATGGGAATGAACCACTGGCCAGGACTGACCCAGAAATCCTATCGGTGGGCATCCCACCTAAAGATCAGTTGTCCCAATAACTCACTATGCCCCTTCAGGGATGTAGCCTCCTCATAGAACTTTAGGAGGCCTACCTCACTTAGGAGCAACTGGGTGGCTGCTGTAATATGGCGAGGGTACAAAAGTCTCTCCCTCATGTTATAATGGTCCTCCATATGTTCTTGTTTTCCCTTTTTTCTCTCCGTTGACATCGCTGAATGATTCACATATTAAATACATTTTTTTTTATTAAATGAGAAATATATATATATAATTTAAACAAAAAAAATTGGTGTGCCCAAAAAAACAGTCATATTTTTTTGCGCGCTTGGTGCACATGGAAAATGTTCGTGCATCTCCAAAGAAGAGAATATTTTTCTGCAGTGCATTGACGAAACTATCCTCCCCGAGGCGGATAATTTGGTCAACGTACCACCCAACGACAATATAGGGTCAACGATGCGGTTCTGTAAAGAACCACACCGTTGACCATGCACTGTTGTTGGGAGGGCGGTGCGCTGACCTAACTATCTGCCCCGGGGTGGATAGTTGGTCAACACACCGCCCAACAATAGTACATGGTCAATGGTGTGGTCCTGTAAACGACCTCACCATTGACTATGTAATGATGTAAGGTGGGCGGTGCGCTGACCTAACTATCTGCCACAGGGTAGTTAGTTTGGTCAACGCACCGCCCTCACAACACTATTACATAGTCAACGGTGTGGTCGTTTAAACGACCACACCGCCTTGTTATTTTTTAAATTAGTTAAGGTGCGCTTTTTTTTGGATCATTCGCGGCATGGCCTATAAATTTACAAGAAACACCACGAACGGTGCGAGCCGAATGGCTCGAACACACCGCGCAAAATATTTTTTTTAAAAAAACGGTGGATTAAGTTATTTTCAAAATTAAATCCGCTAAAAGGTTTTTTCAATGAGAAACAATTATATTGTAAATTTGCGTGTCGAGGAGGCATATTTGCTGATGAATTGAAGAAACCAAAATTTCCCACTGTTTTCAAAAATTTGAACTCCACAGTGGGAAATGGACGATAGTAATGCGTGCAATGGGAGCACCGATGGCAGGGCGCCTCACACAAGAAAAACTCACACTAGTGCTTGAGAGTTCTAGAGCACTGAAGAAGTAAAAATAACATTTTTACTTCGTTAATTTTTTTTATTTAACCCTATTCGGTGTGCGGGTTTTTGAGACGCACCGGGTGGTATTATTACTGGCGCATCGCACGTCGTTACAGTGCGCTGGATTACAGAGACACATCGGGCGGGTTTGTATGAAGAGCACAATGTCTCAGTGTGCCAATTTTTAGTACACAACAGTTCTCTTTGTGTAAAACGCACCAGTACGGTTTATGATGAGAAACACAGCGCAAAAAAAATAGCCACAAAAACCTCCACCCATCAGCCTCCTCTAGAGACCTCTGCTACAAACGGATATCTGGGCTATTTTTATAAGGGGTTCGTCAAAAACATCCACTAGAGGGTATTTTCCTTGTAATGTTATGGTCACTTGAGAGTATGTATGGGATCATGTATCACTGCTACAACCATGTATGTATCATTTTATATGTTACTTGAGTAATGGTAATGTGGAGTGTCAATTCCTATGGTGCTTCTATTTGTCATAAGACGCATTGTTTGTAGTGGCACCAGTCATTTCAGCCCAACAAATAGTATCTCTATAGTGTGGAGATGGCATATTTTTAGGGGGAGAATTATTTGTTCCTATTTACTTCAACCATACATTGTTGGCATTGTGATCCACATGGAGGTGTTCATGCTATGCCTCATACTATGCTATGACAATGGGGTTTTTGGCCTCATGTGATGAGATGTTATGGTGGTTGTTGCTATGTAGTCATGGGGGATATTGTGTGTGGTTGCCTCATGTAGATGTTACTACATGGAGATGTTGGATGATGCATATACATGATGCTGCTCATATGATGATATTGCATATTATGCTTATGTGGCCTTATGTTGGCATATGTTTCTTTTTTATATTAAGTGTTGGTTGGTTTCTTCTTTGAATCATGATTGGATATTATGATATTTGTTGCTATCATGATTGGAGGCATGGATGATCCAGCTTGATGCTTTATATTTCAGCCATGAGATGTATTTATCCAGTGCGCACTTCAATTCTTGTTGCCTATTTATATGGAGTTTACCCTTTTCCATTGATTTCAAAGGGGGAGACAATTTGAAGAGATTTGGATGGCTAGAGTTCAACCTCACATGTTGTATTAGGGTTGACATCAATGCCAAAGGGGGATTTTGTTGGTATTTTTGTGTTGGCATTGATCTCAACAAGGTCATTGTCATGATAATTTGTGATGGATGTTGACTCAATCATCATATTCGTTGGATTTTATGTATTGAAAATGTGATTATTGTGTTGGAATTGATGTCCACTCTTGAGGTCATTCACTTACAACAACCTCATGATGATGTAGATTGATTGAATATGGTGTGTGTTGGTATGTGTTGGAATTTATCCTATTGATGATGACACACTCATGTGATGGCATTAATGGAGCTTAATGGTAACTTCATGGTCTGGAAGTTTTGCATATGTAGCTTGTCATGATGGTTTGTTGATGCTGCTATAGGTTGATAAGAAAATCTACATGTGATGGTGATGGTTAGTGAAACACTACTTGAGTTGTCAACTAGGTCTTAATTCGGTCTTCATGTCTATGATTATGAGGATGACTAGTTTGGAATCATGATTATGATGATGTTGCAGATGGGTCATCCTCAAACACTGTTACCAATGAAATAGGTAACTTGACCTCAAAACGGGAACTCTAACCCAAAAATACTCAAAAAATAAGAAAAAACACCCCAAAAACAAAAAAAGTGTATTCCAGAACGCACTTGGTTTTTTTTGAAGGTCAAATTTCAACATTTTATAAAATTATGCTAAAAACAAAATTGTTTCTTGAAAAAAGGATTGGAAAAACACCCTCAAAACAAAACCTGTTGATGTTGGAATAACAAAAAAAAAAATTGTGTCATATTTTGACATTTTTAAAAATAGAAATAACATTTTTAAAATTTTTAAAATTCAAACATTAAAAAAAAACTAAAATTTAAGAGAAAAAATAAATTTAAAAATAAAAACATTTTAAAGCTTAAAATTTAAAAATATATAGGAATAAAAAAATAAAAATAAAATCAAAATAAAATTTTTAATTCAAACATTAAAAAAAACCTAAAATTTAAGAAAAAATAAAAGATACAAAATAAAAAAAAAATTTAAAGATTAAAATTTCAAAATATATAGAAATAAAAAAATAAAAATAAAAACAAAATAAAAATATTAAATTAAGAGAAAAAAGAGAAAAAAAGAAAAGAAAAGAAATGAAAGAAATTATAAAAAATAAAATATAGAAATTAAATTTAAAAAATAAAAAGAAAAAGTTTATTAAATTAAAAAAAAAAAAAAAAAAAAAAAAAGAAGAAGAAGAAAAAAAAAGAAAAAAAAAGGAAAAAGGAAAATTAATTAAAAAAAAAAATGAAAAAAAAAAACATTATTTAAATTAAAAGTAAAAAAATGGAAAATTAATTAAAAATAAAAAAATGAAAAATAAAATACAATAAAAATATTAAATTTAAAAAATATATATATTAAAAAAACAAATATATATATATATATATATATATATATATGAACTTAAATTAAAAATATATATATTAGATTTTATTAAATTAAAAAAAAAAAATGTTAATATTAAAATAACAAATTAAATTAAAAAAAAACAATATTAAATTTTAATAAATAAATGAATAAACAAATAAATTTTGAAATAAAAATTAAATTTTAGATATAAAGAAAAAAAAAACATTGTTAAAATAAAAAGTTAAAAAACTTTAAAAATCAATTAAAATTTAAAAATTGAAAAAAATAAATTAAAAAAAATAAATTAAATAAAAAATAAAATAAAAAACCAATTAATTTGAAAATATTAAGTTTAATTAAAAACAAATAAAATCTAATTTTAGATACACAATTTTAATTAAAATAAAAAAAAATAAAAATTTTATGTAATTAAAAAAATAATAATAAAAAAATAAAAAATTAAAAAAATATTATATTCAAAAAAATTAAAAAAAATACAAAATTTATTAAATTTTAAAAAATTAAATGAAAAACCTAAACATAAAATTTAACAATAAAAAAAATCAATTAAATTAAAAAAAAAATACAAAATTTAATAAAAATTATTAACAAAATTTAGAAAAAAAAATTAAAAACAAAAAAAAGAATAAAATTAAAAAAAATATAAAAAACAAAAAAAATTAAAACAAATTAAATTTCAAATTTAAGATTTAAATTAAAAAAAATAATTTTAAATTTTTTGAATTTAAAAAAAAAAAAAAATCAATTTAAAAAAAAATATTAAAAATTAAAAAAAATAAAAAAAAAAAAAGAATTTTTTGATCATGATGGCGCCGCCAATCGGCCTTCTGCCTAGGTCACAGTGAAGGCCGACCGCTGGGCGGGCGGGGAGGCTGCAGCGGCCGGCCTCCACCGCCACCTGGGCTGGAGGCCGATTCCGAGAATCGCCCTCCCGCGGCGGGGGGCCGATTCTGGGAATCGCCCTCCCGTTGCGGGAGGTCGATTCCGAGGGCGATTCCCGAAATCGGCCTCCCACCCAGGTGGTGGCGGAGGCCAGCTGCTGTGCAGGCAGGGGGCTGCATGCAGCCTCCCCACCCGCTAAGCGTCCGGCCTCCGCCGCCCCCTTGGCGGGAGGTTGATTGGCGGCGCCACCACGATTTTTTTTATTTTTTATTTTTTAATAATTTTTTTTTAATTTTTAATTTTATTTTTTAAATTCAAAAAATTTAAAATTATTATTATTTTTTTTAATTCAAATTTTTTATTTTAAATTTAATTTGTTTTAATTTTTTTTGGTTTTTTGTTTTTAAATTTAATATTTTAGATTAATTATTTTTTAAAATTTAAAATTTATATATTAAATTTATTAAATTTTAATTTAATTTAATTTTTTTAAAAATCTTTTAGTTTATTTAGTTTTTCATTTTTAAAATTTATAAATTGTTTCATTTAAAAAAAAAATAGTAAATTTATTGATATTTGTTTTTTAATTATTTGCACGTGGTTTTTTTCATTTTTTTTTTGTTTTTTAATGATATTATTATTATTAATTTTTTTTTTAAATTTAAATTTTCTTTTTCAATTTAAATTTTTTTTTTTTTTAATTTTTTTTAATTTTTTTTTTGGGGTTTAAATTTGTATTTTTTTTTCTTATTATTATTATTATTTTAATTTTAATTTTTAATTTTTTTGTATTTTATTTTATTTTATCTAAATTTTAATTTTGTAATTTAAATTATTTTTAAATTTTCTATTTATTATTATTATTTTTAATTATATGGTTTTTTTTAATAACTTAGAAAAAAATGTTTTTGATGTTTTTTTTTTTCAATTTTTTTGGTTAATTTTTGTTTTTTTTCTTTAAATTATGTGTTTTTTTTTCAAATTTTGTCATTTCTTTTGATATAATTTTCGAATATTTTTGTTTTTTGTTTTGTTTTGTTTTTATTTATTTATTTTTGTTTAAATTTTTTATTTTTACGAGTTAATTTTGTTTCTTTTAACATTTTTATTGGTTTTTTTATTGTTTATATATATATATATATATATATATATATATATATATATATATATATATATATATATATATATATATATATATATATATATATATATATATCTAAGTTTTGTGTTTTATTACCAACATGAAAATCACCACTCTAAAAAAAAGGTTGATGCTGCATCAATACGTTTCAAAATTTAACATGAAAATCACCACTCTGAAAAAAAAAAGTTGATGCTGCATCAATACGTTTCAAAATTAGCATGAAAATCACTAACATTTTAAAACAAATATTCATACTTCATAAATAAAAATATTAGAGTGTCAAAAATGTGCACAAAAAAAAAGGGGGTGATTCTGCATCACCACTTTTCAAAATCGGGTGCTTTTTATGCTACCAAAAAAAAGTACGTAACAGTGCAGTTACCTATTTCATCGGTAACAGTGTTCTCATATGAAGTTGAGCTACACTTGTTCTACAGGTCCACATGTTGATGATGTTATACATTGGTCTTGGAGAGGATCTACATGTGTATGTGGATGCTTGAATTGGATGTGGTGAGATGTTTGCCTATATATTGGTTATGCATATGATTTTTTGGTTATACAATGTTACCAAGGATATTTCCCATGGTATTTTGTATGGTAGCTAAATGGTTTACCTTGGCATTTGATTGAGCATAAGTATATTATTACCATGGTATAGGTACTCTTGATATTGACATTTCCATGTTATTGGTATGTGTGTGAAGAAAGTTACAATGTGATATTACATTGGTGCGGATATTCTTGGTATTAAATAACTAGGGTATTGTCCCATGGCATTGAGTTGTATATTACCATGGTACATGTGTACATGGTATTAACATAATGATGGTATTTACCCATGGTATTGAATTGGAGATTACCATGGTACATGTGTCCATGGTATTAGGATAACCATGGTATTTTCCCCAGGTATTGGTTGTTGGGAGTAATATAGCTTAACCATTTCAAAAAATTAAATAATAGAGGAAGAGAAGAAAAGTTGGGTTGGTTATCTTGTGTGAGGAGATTGTTAAACATGCCAACTCAAAAATTTGTTGGATAAATAAGCGACATATTTATGGACGATTTTAAGGGAAAATGAGGACAGATCTCTAAATTATGAGACACGGGTTTTGTGCAGAATAGACCAAGTTAGTTTTTGTTCAATTTGTTTTCAAAATTAGGTCTTGATTGAGAGAAATGGAAGATTATTTGAAGGAAATTTTCGCATATTTTCTGTTATGGTCATTTTCCAAATTGCCCCAATTGTGATTCCAGATTCAGTTTGCTTCAAAAAGTTATTAACATTAAAAATATCAAAAGGAAAGTGGAGATAGTGGATTGATAGAGTCAATGAGCTGAATCCATATCCAATCAAGAATATGAATAAAGTTTTGATGCCTAGTAGTTCTGTGTAATTATTGAGTTGAGCACTTGAGTTCATCTTTATATTGGAGATAGCTCATTGTGATATGGGTTATTTTGATTTGAGTGATTTGGATTATGTGTATGTAAGTGAGAAGGTTCTAGAGAAGAAGGGTATGATTCATATCTAGTAAAGAGCCTATATGCTTTAGTTTATGAATGAATAATGAGAAGATCTGAAGCATGATTTAGTATTGGTCAGATTTAGAGTTGTTGGTGTAGTGTTTGAGTTGGGAGAATTTGGTGTGCCACTGGAGTATATGTTGGTGATCCTCTCACACTTGTTTTGTAGGAGATGTTGATGCATTTAGCACTCAGCCGTGTGTCTTATGATGTTATTTGTATTATGCATCATTTTATTGTTCTGAGGGCATGCTATTCAGTTTTGTGTCGACACAGTTTCTATTAGAGAGCACATATTTTGTGCATTTGTTTTCATATTGATTGATGATGAGATATTGCTGCTAAGGGCATGTACGCAAAGATTATTTCTGGTTGAGTATAGTGTTTTGGGTTCCAGTTTTAAAACAAATGAAATGAGGTATGCATGATGGTGAGAAGAAGTGACTTCATGGATGTGGAGTAGTGATAACGAATCTTGAGTGATTCATTCAGATTATTTTGTGAAGGATTCTTCCACCTTTGCCAATGAGTTGAAAAATTTGAATTCTAATATGAATGACACTCTTGTTAGTTTTAATGTTCTCTCACTTTATACTAATATCCATATGAATTAGGTGTTGGAATTGATCAATCACATCACTGATCCTGACACTGCCAAATTGGTAGATATTTGTCTTATCACAACCTACTTTATATTTTAAGGGGAATTCTATGAGTAGACTTGTGGGGTGGCCATGGATTCTCTGCTATCTCCTATAGTGGCCAAACTTTGTATGGAATATTTTGAATCGAAATCCATGGCTTTCACTCCTCTCAAACCTATGATTTGGAAGTAGTTTGTTGATGATACTTTCATAAATTGGTCTCATGGTCGTCAGGAGTTAGATTCTTTTCATCAACACCTAAATGATCAGTCGAACTCCATTAAGTTCACTATGGAGGCCGATATTGATGGTAGCCTTCCTTTATTGATGTTCTAATCTCTAGGAATAATGATAGCTCTTTCTCACACCAAGTCTATTAGAAGAAAACCATCACAGAGCAGTATCTTCATGCTAACTCTCATAATTTCCCAGCTCATAATGGAGGTGTTCTCAACACATTGGCCACTAGAGCTCTTAGGGTTTCTGATGATGATCACTTGGAGGATTAAAAACCCCATCTCCTAGGTGTCTTTCGAAGGAATGGTTATAGCAAGCATCAAGGTATTTGGGATTTCTTAAATGCTAGCAAAGGCCCTAAACCAAAAAAATATCTTAGTGAATTAGTCGGTAGTGTTCAACAACCTTTTATTAAAGGTACTAATGAAAAATTTGCTTAGATTTTATGGAAGCATATGATATCTTCCTCCTTTAGACCTTTGAACACCATTCATATTTTCCTCCGATATGTTAACGATCCATTTGACCCAAAAAGCATGAAATATGTATATTTTGTCCCCCATTCCTTTGGGATTCTCTACATTGGAGAAACTGGAGGCACTATAAATAAGAGGATTTAAGTGCATCCTTATGATATAAGGCATGGTAAGACTCAGTCCTTGGCTCCTTCCGAACATGTAAGGAAGGCTAAGCACCACATTTGATTAAAGAAGTCCAAGATCTTGGCTAGGGTTGAGCATTACCATCACCGCAAGTTTAGGGAAGCCGTTGAAATCGAGAAAAGATCTAATACTCTAAATAGGGATGATGGGTGGAAGATTAGAAGTTTCTGGACTCCATCTCTCTACTCATAGTATGGTTATTTTTCTTCGGTCCTTATGTGTTTTTTGTCTCTCTTCTTTTTTAATTCTTTTGTCTAATAGTGTTGTGTTTTTCTATAAAAAACGTTTCTTCTTTGTGGTCTCATGTGTTGCTGCGTTTGTTGGTTTTTGATTTCAAATATTAACCTTATTAGTTTTTGTATTTTTACTATTATTAATTTTTTGCTTTCATTTGTTATTTTATTATAATTTTATTTTTAGTGTTAGATTAATAATACTTTATTAGAATGGGTAATAATTTTTTACTTTTATTATTTGTTGGTTAGGTTATCGTTGTTTAATGTTATTGTTTTTATTTTATTAATATTCACTTATGTTCATTGGTTGGTCTATTTTTAGTTTAGTTATTTTAAAAAATTGTATTATTTTATTATATATATTTATTATTTTATTTTAACCCTTGTTTTGACTTTAATTTTGTTTGTTATTTTTGTATGTTAGATCAATAATATTTTATTAAAATAGGTAAAAAAAATTGTTTGTGTTAAAAACTGTATTTTTATTATTAATTCACTTTAGTTCATTGATTGGTTTAATTTCATTTTTTATTGTTTTAAGCTTTGATTATGTTTATTTATTTAAAAATTTGCTTCTTATTTCATTATATATATATATATATATATATATATATATTTTTTTTTTTCTTAAAGTTCATTTTTATTAATTTTTTGGTTTTCTTTATGTAACCGACCTTTGTGCTTCTTAGCAATATATATAGAGGTATTTTGATCGTCACAATCAATATTCTCCTGATGATGAGCTACACTGAGTAGTTCGAAATGTGTCAGCTCTTGAAATTATAATGTGATTTTTACGCCGAGGTTTGTTGAATAATGGAAGAAATTTCTCAACCCAATGGTGGTTGGATAGTCCAATGGTAGTTGGACGAGGATCGATTGATCATATGGCCTTCAACGGATGGTAGTTTGTAGAGATATGTAGAGAATAGAGTATTCTGAGCTAATCCAGTAGTATTGAGTATCCTAAACAGTGGTGGTTGGCATGTTGTATATGAGGTCGATTCTCCATGTTGATGGGAGTAAACACACTATATAAAATATCAATTTCTTGACATAATAGAATTCAGAGCATAGAAACAACAACATGGGTAGTTTTCCTCCCAGGAGGGTTTCCACCAGAAATCTTGTGTCTCATGTGTGATTGATGTGATTTTCATTTTCCATCATTTATGTTGCTCACATGGTTTATGATTTAGCTACTTATATGGTTTTATGCATGGATAATCTAATGTGTTGTTGGTGATTAATTGTGTGATTCAGTAAGAAGTTGATAAATGACAAAAATGGTATATAAGTCACACTACAAATTCGCCCCCCTCCCCCCTCTTAATAGTTCTCAAAGGTTTCCAACATGATCTTGAAATTACTAAGGTGGTCCAAAAAATAATAATATCTCCTAAACCTGGCTTGGCATTTTGCTCTTTTATCACAACTTTCAAGCCATATATATTATTATTTTCCAAAATAATTATGTATATCTTGATGAAAATAGATCTAATCATAATGGTCCTACAATTAGAGGGAATTTTTTTATCCCCAATTTTAAAGATAAGTATAATGAGGCTTTGTGTTAAAGGATTAGAGAAGCCTTGCTTCATTTCCAAATTGAAGAGATTTTGTATCTGAAGGGTAAGGATAAACTCTCCTTGTTTAAAGAGTTCAAATTAGTAGCCTTCACTTTCTTTATCTTTCCTACTTGTGAGCCACTTAATCCTGAACTCTATGTTTTCTATAGAAAAAATTCATTGCCTATAAGAACATTTGAAATCGTGTCCATGGCGTTGGGGGATTCATACCAATTTTTAAGTTAGGAATTCTAGTTCTTCAATGGAAATATATTATTTTATTTAGTTTTAAGAATTATAATTTTCCTACAAAGCTTTGGTGAAAATTATTTAAATGTAACATTGATCTTTATCTATTTTTTTATAGTACATTTTCTTCCTTTGATTTAGTAGAAACACCCCTACTATGTTTTATAACAATTTTACAACCATTATCATACCAATGATTGGTTGTTTTATTATTCATTTTATAAGACATTTTGATGGAGAACTTGTTAATGGAACTAGAGAGGGTTTTAAATAACTCTTTGATATTATCCATGATAATTTAAGAAGTTTAAATCCCTATTTAAAATCCACTAAAAATAGATCAAATTTACCTTTTCCAAAAAAAAAAGGTGTCTTTAACTCTCAACATTCCCTTGTATGAGGTTTTTGTGTAAAACAAATTTTAGGATTAAGATTAAAGGTTTATGATTAAACTAAGCCTTATAGTTATTTAATAAGTTCAAATTTATTATAAATATTCTTTAAAAATACATGAAAAAAAGTATTATAAAAAAATTAAAAGAAAAACATTTTTTTAAGTTACTAAATTTATTAAAAAAAATATTAAAACATATGAAAGAAAAGTGTGTGTGTGTGTGTGGATGATATCAGAGCCATGTTACTTTAGGATCAATTTAATAACTAAAAGAAAGATCAGGTACAATGAAAAACTAGGAAGGAGGATACACAAACAAAGAACCTATATTGAATGGGACGAACTATACATTTTGGAAGGCAAGAATGAAGAATTATATACAATATCTTGGTGTAGATGTTTGGCATGCCATTGAATGTGGTTATGAGAAGCCTCCATATATAGCTACTATCGATAAAAAGCTTGAGTTTACATACAATGCCAAGGCTATGGATTCTCTTCTTTTTACCCTGCTTGCAAAAGAATTAGTCAAGGTCATGGATTGAAAAATTGCAAAGAAAATATGGGACAATATAAGCAATTTATATGAAGGTGACAACAATATAATGAAAGAAAATCTCTAGAGTTTTAGAATGCAATTTAAATCTTTGAAAATGCATGCATGATGACGAAATTGAATATTTATTTCTTGGAGTGGGTGAAGTTGTCAATACCATAAGAGAACTTGATGAAGAACTAAAGGAATCAATGGTAGTCCAAAAGGCATTGAGATCTCTTCTTGATAGATTGAGTACAAAATTTTCAACCAATGAGAAAGTGAAAGATCTCAAGACCCTCACAATGCATCAATTGCTCGACACTCTTACTTCCTATGAGATGAGAATTTCAAAATGAAAACTGACAACAAGGGAGTCAACCTTAAAATCCGAAAAGAATCCCGAGGAAGAACATGATGACTCATGTTGTGAATTAGATGCATATGAGGCTAAGTTCATGAGAAATATTAAGATAGTCTCAGAAAATTACAAAGGTAAGCTACCTTTTAAGTGCTTTAATCGTGCTAAAGTAGGTGATTTTGCTTCTAAGTTTCCTAATAAGAAGAAAAATAAGCATGAAACCAAGAATAATTATAGAATGTTGGAAAGGGAGAAAAAAAACTAAAAAGAAAAGTTTTTACACTCAAGATACTAGCTTTTCTGAAAGTGAAGACAACAAATATTCTAATGCAAATAGGTCTCATGAAAAATCAAAAGAGTTTGTGCTTATGAACATTGAAACGTAAGAATAAAAACGCGATGAATAAAAAAAGAAAGCGAGGTTGACATAAAAGGTAACCTAATTAGTGCTATAGAAGATATTAAATTAATAAGGAAAAAGAACAGAGAACAAAATGAATTTTTGACCAAAACAAACTTTGAAAGTGTAGCACATCTTCTCCTAAAAAATGAAGAGACAAAGAAGATCCAAGGCATTGTTTAAGAGAAGTTTATAGAGAGAAAAATATTGTGAAAAAATTGAATAAGAGGTTTTCACTTTGAGAAAAGTGTTTAAAAAGACAAAAAATTAGTTGAGTTTAAATTAGAAATTTTCCAAAAGGACCAACAATCTAGATGAAATATTAAGTGCTCAAAGATCCCTGTCATCAAATTTGGTTTAGGTTTTGAAGGAGAAACAAATTTAGCAAAAGTGGAAAAGGGTAATAAACCTATTAGTTTCGTTGAATCTATAAAAGGGTTGGACAATGATACAACTAAATAGATATCAATAGATCAGCAAGGAAACAAAGGAAAACCCAACAACCACTTATGATAGTAGAAAAAGAGGAAGAGTACATAGATTAACTTAACCCAAAAAAAATAAAACGTTGTAAGGTAGAGGAATTATTAGTAGCAACAATCGAAATTTTAGGTAAGCAACAATGATATAGTACACCTCATAGAAGAAATAAAAAATGACCTTTTGAGCCACCAAGGAGAAGACATCAAGAATTTTTTCATTGAAAATTCTCCCTCGTATGAAATCATTTTTCCACGGTATTATTTTACCTATACAAATTGTAGACATAAGCATGCTAGTTGTAGGGTGAATTTAACTTATAGACAAATCACAAATGAGAGGAGAAATAATTTTTATCAGTCAAATAATGGATTTATAAGGAAAAGGAAAAGCATTCTAAGGAATAATAATTTTTTTTCTTTGTTCACTAATATGTTCATGTGTTTTAATTGCCATAATTTTTGGCATAAGGCATCTGCTTACAAGATTATAAATTTTAAATCATCCCTTGAATCCAATCAATAAAATCAATAACCAAAAGTTTGGAAATAAAATAAAAAAGAGGAAAATTATGACCTAGTTCTGTATGCTTAGAATGAAGGCAACCATTGGTATGTTGACAATGGTTTTTCCAAGGACAACAAGAGATAAAAACATTTTTTTGTCACTAAATCCAATAAAAAAAGGTAATGTGACCTTTGGAAATAATGCACTAGGAAATATTGTGGGCAAAGGAGTTTTTGGCCTAACAAATGGTAGAGGAAATGATTGAATGCTTGTTTGTTTAAGGTTTGAAGTATACCTTTCTCATTTTTTCTCAGTTTTGTGACCAAGGTTATCATGTATTTTTTAGATCTAAAAATTTCCAAATAAAGTCTACAGGCAGAAGTGAAATTATAGCTAAATCTATAAGAACTAAGATCGATGTTAATGCATTGAAATATAAATCTAAACAATGTTGTTTAAACATATTTGATGATATATCACTATGGCACAAGAGCCTATGACATCTGAAGGATTACAAGGTTAGGTAAGAAAAATGTAGTTAGGGATATACCAAAGATATATAAGCCTGAAAATACTCTTTTCAAATCATGTCAGATTGGGAAAAAAGTACATGTTCCTTTCAAATCAAAGGAGAACTAAAAAACTAGGCCTTTATAGTTGGTACATATGGATCTTTCGGGACCTTCAAGAATGCACTCACCTATAGGTAAAATACACTTCATGACTTCATGATAATCATTGATGATGATAATAGGTTGATATGGATTGCATTTTTAATATATAAATAAGAATCTGTTGAAAAAGTAAAAAAAATTAAGGCTATGGATGAGAATGAGGCAAGTTGTAGAAACTGAAATGTATAATACCATAAAATGGTGGTGAGTTCACCTCCAAGGAATTTAATGATTATTGTAAAGATCATGGAATTAAAAGAGAGTTTACAATACCTAAAACCCCACAACCTAATGGCATGGTTGAGAGAGAAAAAAAGTCTATCCAATAATAATTGTGATTTTGAACCAAGCACACTTCATACCAAACACTGATAAAATTCCATATGACATATTGTATGGTAAACCAACTATAATCAAACATTCCAAGATATTTGGGATAAAGTGCTACATCAAGAACAACAATGAGAAGCTTGGAAAGTTTGATGCAAGAGATGATGAAGGTATTTTTCTTGGGTACTCTTACAACAATAAAGGATATAGATGCTACAACAAGAACTTGAGAAGGACAATTGATTATATTGATGTTAAATTTAATGAGAATACTTATTTTGAATACAAACAACTATAAAATAGCAACTCCACTAACCAATTCAATCATGATGAGGATGATGATGAACTAGTTGACAATGAAGAAGACTAATGAATCCCCCTGCTCAAGCACATGTAGCCTTGTTGTACATGATTGAACCAAATTTTTTTTCTCATGCCAAATAGGATGACAATTAAGTAAAGGTTATGAATTAAGAACTTGGTAATATTGACAAAAATCAGACTTGGGAGCTAGTTCCAAGTGAAACATATAAGAACATCATTGGCACAAAGAAGCTCTCTAGGAATTTTTCTAATGAAAATGAATAAATGGTAAGAAATAAGGCTAGATTGGTGTGCAAGGTTTATTCTCAAATGGAAGGACTGAATTTGGATGATACATTTTCTCTGACTACAATATAAGAGTGAATTAGAATGTTCTTTTATTTTTCTAGTTAAAATAAATTCAAAGTATACCATATGGATGTCAAATCTTCCTTTTTAAATGGTAAAATACACAAATAAGTTTAAATTGAGCACCTTGATGGTTTTCAATTAATAGAAAAACATGATTATGTTTTCATGTTGGAAAAGACTTTGCATGGCCTTAAACATGCACCCAGGGAATGGTATTCAAGGTTAGACAAGTACCTACTTCATTGTGGATTTATACTTGACAAATTGTAGAAAAAATATTATGTAGGTAGTTTGTGTTCTTGGAATATTTCAGCCAACCCCTAGACAAAGTCATCTCCTAGCTGTAAAGAGGATTCTCAGATACTTGAGTGCCACTATTTATTATGTATTATTGTATCCCATAGGTAAATATTCTTTATTAACAATTTTTACTAATGCAGATTGGGCAGGTGGTGTGAATGGCATAAAGGGAAAATATGGTGGTGATTTATTTCTTGGTGAATGTCTTGTGTCATGGTTGAGAAAGAAGCATACCTTGATTTATCTTTCAACTATTGAGGTAGAGTATATTATAGAAACTTATTTTTGGACTCAATTCCTATGAATGAATTATAATTTGAAATATTTGTAGGTGATAAATTAAAACCCCATTCCAATCATCTGTGATAACATAAGTGTAATTAATATATCCAAAAACTATGTTTTTCATTCTAAGACAAAACATATTCCAATTAAATACCATTTCATCCAAGAAAAAGTTTCAAATCAAATTTTGAAATTGGAATATGTACCTACAAAGGAAAAGGTAGAAAATATATTCATCAAACCTCTCCCACATGAACCACTTAGTATTTAAACTAGAGATTGACAATGTTTACACTCTACTCTCTCAACTTGATCCTTTGCACATGGAAGAAAGTTAATTGTCTATGTTAGTACAAAATTTAACAAATCCAAAGGGAACTCCTCAGTCCATGTAATGTAGAAATAAAGCAGGAGATTGGATTTCAGAAAATTATATTTTCCATTGATATCAAAGGGGGAGAGATAAGTGCAAATATTGCAAATAAATCAGATAAAGGTGTAAGTTCTTCTTAGAACCACAAGGTGAGAATGATAATAGGGGGAGGTTGAAAAAATTAATGAAACGTGTTTTCATGCTCTAATAAGAGGTTTTTCCATTCTCATGCTCATGTTTATATTGTTTTCCATGTTAATTTCATGATTATAATTGGTAGAAATGTTTTTGTTTTTTCCATCAATGCCAAAGGGGGGGAATGTTAGAAAGTGTTTTCATTGTTGTCAAATATTTTGTCTTAAGGGAAATATTTTGCATTGAATATATACTCAAATGCTCATGAATGTGGCATATATGGATATGGATCGAGATGACCTTTCCAATGATGTATGACACTTTGAAAAATACCTCTAGGATCAAGAGTTATGACTAGTGAAAGTTTACAGTTGAAAGGGTCAAAGTTCAATATTCCAATCTTATGTGGTTCTACTACGAGCCATATAGTGGACTCCCCCTTTTTTAACTGTCAAAATCAAAGTGAGAGTCCGTAATTTGTCGAGGTTGTTGATTGAATAGGTGGAAGAGATCATTGTTGGAAAACAGTGAGGAAGGTGGATGAGGTTTATTTTCCACTAAATGACTTATAGTAGAACCCCCCATCCCCTCCCTCCATTAATTTTTTAGAAACTAGGGGGGCTTGCATTTTAATCCTGACAGTTGAATCAACTTATGACCAAAGGTGTTATGCACTTGAACTGTTAAAATAAAACAATGCCTTAAATACGAAAAACTATTGCCATAAACACAAAAATATCACATGAATTGAGACAAGTTGCAATGATATTTATTATTCAAGAGCAGAATACAATGTTCACTTGCCTCTTTGAGGGGGAAAACAACGAAAGGGAAGAGATAAATTACAATAAAAATCTATGAATATTCCCTTGCTATATAAGAATATTTACAGATTTATGAATTCCAAAACCCTAAGTACTAGTGGTCCCTTGCATAATATGAGTTAACCACTTTATTTATTAACTATTTATTTTTTATAACTAATTATGGTTCATTTTCTATAATGCGGTTCAACCACTTACAATTATTATTAATGTAGATAAATGCTTACAAGCTTTATTTACTCCACTAATTAAATATGACTATGACTATATTCCTTGGGTTTACTACATAAATAAAGGGGTTAGGGTTGGACCCTAACATGCTATCCCCCATCAAAAGTAAGATAGTCCTCAAGGATGAAGCTATAGAAACTGCTGAAGAATAATGGTTGCTTCCCATGTCGCATCTTCTTGGGAGGTGTCTTTCCACTTGAT